>UXGD01000661.1:0-50482 GCA_900474315.1 Torymus auratus
GATTTTAATTTGCAAGGTCTCATTTTGTTTCTTGTACAATTTCAGGTCATGTTACCAATATGAAAATTGAAAAATTTTTATAACCTGCAAAGATACATCGACTTGTTTATAGGTTCATGTATGTGTTGAGTTAAACAAATAGTTGTATCTTTGCATGTTGTGAACATTTTTCAATTTTAATATTGGTAACATGGCCTGAAATTGTACAAGAAACAAAATGAGACCTTGCAAATTAAAATCGGATGAAAAGTGAAAAAAAATAATTGGTTTTGTTGACTTTTCTTTCAATATCTTCTTTAACAATATTCAAATTTCTTGCACAAAATTTTTTTTTGTTACTTTAAGAAGCCTTGTTTTATATTATATTGTTTCTCAAATTATCACACGTAAAGTAAGCATCGTAAAAAATTTGTAGATATATATATATATATATATCGCGACGGAGCCACCTTAAGAGAAGATCAATACATTCCAAAATGATCGGTTAAAAATTATGTATAATTATTATTCAAAAATTATTTTATTTATTATTATAAAATCATGTTACACTCTTTACTTGACCACAGAAAAAAGCTGAAGACTTACGAAAACAAGAGTATTCGTTTTTATTGTTAAACAGTTTATATTCTTACATAGTTTTTAATACGTAGATTATTTCCATTAAAACACTTGAGATGAATATCCTAGTCATTATTGATGTCATAAAGGTAATAAAATGAAGGGTTGATCATTTGGACACAAAATTGGTAATTAAAGAATCTTAGAACCAAATTTTAATCATCTATAAATTCCTAATTTATTTTATATTCAAATAGATGTGTCACTTCACTCGGTTACTGATATTTTTAAAACATATCATTTATACGTAAATGCAAATTAAAAATTCATATGTCCAATAATAATTTTAAGATAAAACATCTATTTTGAAAATGGCTAGTTATAATCTCAATGGCGAAAGCAAGAAAAGAAAGGAAATTTCCAATGGTCAAAGTTATTATGAGAATTATTGATATAATGTATATCTCTTCTTCTTGATTGTCATAAAATACAGAATCCTTAGACTTTGTCATTTCATGGTATTTAGGTATACCAGCTTCAGTAATTTTATTAAATAACATTTGTAATTTTATAATGTACGGTGAACCTATTTCTACTTTAAATTTTACATTAAGGCAACAAAATACAGGTATGGCTATTTTCATTATTGCGTGACATTCTGGATGTCTTCGAAAATATGATTTTACATTAATTTCGCTGTCTACACATATTATTTTTTGCCCTAATCGTAATTGCTTTATACACTTTCCTTTCCGTTCATTTGATAGCAATATTTTATTTGCAATTTTATTAACACTCGCATCTATGCTATAATTTAATACGGGAAGGAGAGTTGGATAATCTGTGTAGATTTCAAGACGTGAATTTAATATTTTTTCAAAAGAATCAAATGGTGTAACATCACGTATTAATGTCATGTCTACAATACTAGAATAAAAACTACTGGAATAAGTTAAACCTATAATGGAAAAACAAAGCATAAAAATTTTTTCTACAACATTGTACGGTGGTACTTGTGGGGATACACCCATCAGCTGTTGCAAAATATTAAAAAAATTCCAAAACTGATTATTGTTTTTAAAAAAAAACTTTACACAAGGCGCCATTCCGATAATAATTGAAAATGTAATTAAATATATAAGAATAGAATAAAAATTGCGAAGCTTAGCAGATTCATTTAGTATCGGTACTACAGCGACGAATTTGTCGCAGTTCGCTATTAAATACAAACTAGTTCTCTTAAATTCCATTTTTGTGGTAGCCTGAAGCTTTAAGTAAATATTTGATTCGACTCGTTTTTTTATTGCAGCTTTATATCTTAAATCAGAAAACGCTAACGATAGATTTAATTTCTTTAAGCTGATTGATAGTGCAGAAACCATAGCATGGGGGTACATTCTTTCACTATTTAAATTTCCAGATTTATCCACTCTAATACTAATCGATTTAATTGCTGATAATCGGTAGCCATTCCCATTTATTAGTTTATCTGGAAACAAATTCTCTTCAAATCGACTATTACAGCTTATGTTTCGAAACGGATCGAATAAATGAGTCAGAGGATCGGGACATCTTTTATTTATATTAACAGCTATAATTGTTAGATCCAAATACTTTAAGGTCCAAGCATATTTTGTAATAGTTTCAAAGCTGTTCACCCTTAAATTATTATGATAATAAATAAGTAAAACCTTAGGTCGGGGATATAAATAACTTAAATCTCGTAAGTCCGATAACAAATTTTCTGCTTGTTTCATATCATTAGAAATATGAAATATAACTACATATACTGCGATTTCTCCTTGTAAATATTCTTTCTTCAAAGTACTCAGCATAGATGAATTGAGAATAGTTACTGGTTTTCGTTGTGTCAAATATCCGACAATAATATTTTGGTCTTTTGCTGCTTTTGTGTCTTTCCATAAGACAATGATTATTTGATAACTAGTATTTAAGTTTTTAACAATATTTGCTTCCATTGAATCAGAATTATTGCAAATAGGATTATAAAACTTTGAAAAATATTTTTCAGTCCAGATTCCACAAACATTTAAGAGAATGAAAATTAAATATACGATCTTCATTTTTCTTTCTTCACAAAGGAAAGTTACTGAGTATCAAACTTTAAAAAAACTTATATCGAATTCAACTTGTCAGTTAGTTGAAGACTAGTTACAACGTACGCAAATGCACTTCTATTCATTATATTAAATTATACATCTCATTATTTTAGTTTAAAATATTGCCTATTTAAAAATTTATTTGTAATTTCACAAATTAGTATATTTCAGAACAAACTGATTATGAAAAAAACTGAATTTTTCATTGGGGTATAGAAATAGTATATTGTGCAACTAGGGGTGAAAGATGACTTGATCTAGCGAGGGTGATGATTGAGCACGACTGGTTCACGAGTTTGATTCCCTCGCAATTTATTTTCTCAAATTATTTAAATAAATCTAGTAATCAACTAACTGCAATTAGAACAATGAAATTTTTGTACATCAAAACATATACCTTGTCTTGCACCCTTCCAAGTTTTATAAAATTCTATCACTAATTATCAAGATCTAAATATTGGTTTTAAATGCCTTCATTGAAGTTCAAAGGCCAAAGTGCTGGGTCATTACTTACCTCTAATCCTACGTTACGCTCTAATAGTAAGTTACGTATACTATTTTTTCTAACGAGTTTGAAAATTTTGATTTAACTGAAGAAAAAAAATCGATTACCGATTATTAAATAAAAAGAGAAATATTTTTCATTAAATACATTTTGGTAATGTGGTGAGGAAGAAGAAACGGGGAAGGGGTCCAGGGGCGTTGGTAGGCGGAGCCCTTCCCCTCTTCCTAAAAATTATTATTTAAAAAATAAAAAAAACATGATTTTTGAAATAAATGAACTTTTATTTTTCAAATAATTTTACAATAAAAAATTTTTTTTAAGGGTTGTTTTTATTGTTGAACATGGGAATAGTAACATTACAAATAGATATATTTAAAGAAATATTTCAAATTTGTATTCATCAAGTTATTTGTTTGGCGATACTTTTAGTACTGATAGACACCTTGTAAATACAAAAGGACTATCAAGTACCGTACGTTTTTGCCTCGGTGCAGATGAATCATTAATAGCTCTCTTTCTTTTAAGTAGGACGAAACATTACCATTGAAAGTAAAAATTAAAGTTTCATTTAAATGCTCAATGCGCCCCAGGGTACTTGCCGGATAAACGTAAGCTTCATCATAGATTAAATCAGAATTATTGTTCAAATTAATCACATTTAAGATTATTATGATGAGTTATGTTGGTTAAGTACTCTTCCAATATTAGGTGCTGCAGATCTTAACTATATAAGGCGAATCTTTGATGAAAAACACTTCTTTTCTATAGTACAATTCTACATATTATATAACAAAGAAATATTATAATTTTTTTAAACGACCATTATTCCTTTTGGGACTTTCTTAATTACTGAAGATCGACTCTACGATGAAAAATATGCTCCACATGACATTTTATTATTATATAAGAACATTTTGTAAGACAAAAGTTTTGATCAGATTGATAAAATAACTACATATTGCAAAATAGAATTTTTTCTATGTTAATATTTAAATAAAAATCTTAACGCATGTACCAACTTGAACTCTTAAAGTACAATTATGTAAATTCACGAGATCAAATCTCGTAAACAGTAAGTGCGAAATAATTCTTGTTAAAAATTCTTGAATAAACCGATCTAAAAAATATGGTCAACTATGTATGTATTTTGAACCAAAGAATAATTTATTTCTTTAAAGTTATTTATGTACTGGATTCCATAAATACTTCCCTATTGAAATGTAGAAAATACTTTTTGAAATTCAAACCATGGACCAAATTACTCTTCGATTGAAGTATCCTCAATTGTTATAAAAAAAAACATTCCACCACAAAATTTCAATGAATTCCGAAACTGATCCACACAATACCACAGAATTCAACCGATTCGAAATATCCGTCCTGGAAGCCAGTTAAAAAAAATTCTGCTCGCGACACAATGGCTATATGTGGCGTTCTCGTGTCTCTACAAAAACTCCTCTCGTTTAGGTAATTCGCCCGCCGCTTCTCTCCCGCGCGATGCGCATCTGCCACGGCGCTCGCGCATTATGTACCTACGCTCGCCTCTCTTTCGATCGTATCTATATCCCCTGCAAGAGTCGCGCACGCGCGCACAGTCGAGTGAGCGAGCTATTGCAACTACTTGCAGTAGCAGCAGCCCCCGCTCGCGCGATGATGAGCGCATATATCAAACGTAACGTAATTGCATCCATTCCCACGTGTAGCACGCGGTGTCGTGTGATGTGCGCGCACCCGGTACGCGAAATTAGTCGTCGCCGCGTCGTGCAGTACCTGAGATGCCCGCGAGATATGACACGCGTGCGCTGGTCGACGAAATCGAACCAGATGACGATCGTCGCCCTTTGCGTCAGCAGGACAGAAGGAGGGAACAAGACGGAAAGGGGGATAGAAAGGAAGAAAAACAGAAAGAAAGAGAGAATGAGAGGAAACAAATACTTCTGAGTCTGTTGCAGCAACGTTACGAGTGGCTATGCGGCTCGATTGTGCGGCTGGTGGATGCACTGCCGCCGCCGCAAAACGCGCCAACACTTTCACGGTCTCTATATTTCTCGGCAGGTTCTGACGTGACCCACTTTCCTAATTCTTAGAGAGATTCTTGTAATAAATTTTGTATCGTTAGCTTGGTCTGGTATTTTTGGCATTTCTCTGGAGGTAATCTTTAATTTGATAACCTGTATAGTTGTAGTAAACTTAACGTAAAAGTGGCACATTTGCTTACTGATTTGGGATAGTGAAATTGAATATCGTCTAAATTCGTTCGAGAAATTGAATGTACATAATCAAATACATAATTTCAATTTATTTTTGGATGCTAGAATACCATTTTCATCACTTATAATTTTCTCCAACTCAATTCACTACTTATAAGTTATAAAATCACAATCTTAAAGGAGATGAATTTTGTCTAACAATTGTTTGTTTTGATTTTAATGAATGTCATAAATAATTTAGAAATCCATTAAGGTTATAATTAGGAAAAATAGAAATAACATGCAGAATTTAATCGAAGAATTATAACATTTATATTGATTTCGTCACAAACTTGTAATGCCTAAAATTATATAAACCTATTTTTTCCAAATTGTCTGTCTTTATTTCATAAAATTCAAATAATAGATAAGTATATTCCTAGGTAAGACAACAGATATTAAATATTTTTCCCTTATCAAAAGTTATAACGTAAACGAATTAAGTGACGTAAAATTAGTATTATCCAAATTTTAACTTATACATAGCTATGAATGTAAATTTAATGATAATAACGTTACATTGAATTTAATTTGTATCTTATTGAAGCAAGCCATGCAATTAATGGATAAGTAGAAAATTTTTAAGCACTTTAAAACAGAATGAAGTGTTTTAAAAACAAATTTTGGATAATAATTATTGTTAACGCATTTCTTAATATATAACTTCTCCTCTGAAGTGATGCCTAGCTTGGGAATCTTCACACCGAGTAACAAGATCTGAATATTTATTTTTCGAATAACAAGATTTATAGGTGTAAGACACATAATAAAAAAGGTCTTTTTATACTATCTCATTCTTTCACTTACATACAAATTGATGTTCAGAACACATATGAAAAGTATTTAGGCGTCAAGTGTACTTGACACGTTCCACGTCTAAATCATTCTGGCGATTAGAGGTAGTGCAGTCAGCATCAAAGACGTATACGTATGATGAACGGCGAGCGCAGGTATACCTTCCCCTTTCGCCTCTCTCACTCTCTCTCTCCCCCTCTCTCTCTCCCTCTCTCTCCCTCTCTCTTCTTCTGATAATCGTGAAAAGTTCGTCTTCGACGGTTCTCTAATCACGATCTTACTTCGACGCTCTCTCGCTCATATGTAATCGCATATTACTTAACGATTCCGCGTGCGTGTATTATCCGCCCCGTAGCGCGAATCATCGCGCGCGCCAGGAGAAAGATCCATTCCTCGTATTGCGCGTGCATACACTCACCAAGCAATTTGCGATTGCGAGTTTATTTTCTAGTCTCGAAATAGATAATTACAAAATCGGAGGCTGGTGCTGCTGCCGTAGCTCGCCTCCTGGTCTAAACCATCGCGTATTATGCGCGCACGAGCTGCGGTTGAAGGAATGCATCCATCGCGCCTATAGTCGTGACATTGCGTGTCTGTAAATGGGATTCATAATTTTACGTCAGCGTGACTACCGTTTAAGCCGTATGATATTCGCGAAGATTTGAAAAAGTCGAAAATAGGTGGCTCGGAATAATACGTACGCGAGAAATTTTGAAATAATGAAACCAGACATGATTTTGTTTAAAAAAAACTATGTTTATTGGATACAAAAGCTTGTGGAACATTCAATATGCTATAATGTGTACAAAAAAGCGAGTGAAGACATATTGCATGGAGAGGAATTGAAATTGCGTATTATTTGTTTACTTATATTGAAATTTATGTTACTGGTTAATGCTTGACAATGAGTGAGAAAGGAAATAATAAGGACGTGTCTAAAGGCTTAAGTAATTCAGGCTACAGAATAGAATGGCACATGACTTGCAGAGGTGTTTCCTTTATTTCGCGTATAAAATATACATAATGGCATCCAACGTAGGAGTCTCAAACCACTGTTATAAAAAAATATATTATATAAAATTATTAAAAATATGTCAGTTGCTGACTAATTCTGAAGATGATAATCTTGATTGAGAACGAGCTATTACTTGGATTAACACGCAATGGGCATTTTGTTACATAACGGCCCTAGATTTATAAAAGCGCATTCTTTTCCGCCATTTTGTTTTCATCAAAATGTTATATTATATACAATTCTTTTTTTAAATTCCAGCGAGAAATCATAGAAATATCTCGTTCCATTTTTAAACTAAAACATTGATGGTAACTTCTGTATGGTAACTTTGTGTCTATTTAAACAGAATAAATAAATACGCATTAATAATACTCATAGGCAGCTAAAAAATGATAAAACCATTTATGTAAATCAAACGGTTTTTTCAAGTTCCCTATGCAATTTAAAAATGTGCTTGATAGCTTTTAACTAAAACTTAAAAAAGAAAACAAAAAGCTGTTAACATTTGCATTGTGCTCATTGAGAACAGCTGCTGAAATTTTGAAAATTTTACTTATGCAACGCTCTCTACCTTTCTAGTAATCTCGTACATAAATGCATTGCTGAACATGGACATGAGTGTTCGTGGTATTGCTCTGTACTGTTTCCTATTAATGCATATGCATTATACATTTGAATCGCATATCACTTAACTTAATAGGTAAGAAAATGCTTGTATTTACAGTTATTATATTTTAGCACCGAAAACAGCGTGGAGCTTGTGGTAGATATTTGCTAGAACGAAGAGCACGTTGATTATCCTGCGCGGGGCGGCAAATATTCACGGTCAGGTTTCGAAGGACCTTGCGACGGGAAAGGCGAGTCAACTTGTCCGGGCCTTCCACCAGGGAAGCTACCAGGACCTGACGGTCCACTTGGGAATGCAGGGCCACTTGGTCTTCCACTTGGATAACCGTCTGAGCCCCCACTTGGCTGCTGCGATGGTCCTTGTGGTCTTCCTCCACTTGGAAACGATGGCTGTTGCGCACTTGGATATCCACCTGGTTGCTGACCTGGTTGCTGACTTGGTTGCTGACCTGGTTGCTGACCTGGTTGCTGACCTGGTCGCTGTTGTCCTGGTCTGTCACTGGGATATCCTGTACCCGGGCCCGAGGGGAACCCTCCAGGACCAGATGGTCGCGATGGTTGTTGAGATCCCGGATATTCATCATCACTAGGATAACCGCCAGGTTGTTGCCCTGGCTGCTGCTGCGGTCTACCACTTGGATATCCTCCTGATGGACCCTGGCCTCCGCTAGGATAACTACCAGGACCTGATGGCTGCGAGCCAGGATAACTTCCCGGTCCGGATGGGCTTCCTGGGCCTGTGGGGTATCCACCTGGTCCACTAGGTTGTTGTGAGCTTGGGTATCCTCCAGGTCTCTGCGATCCCGGTTGCCCTTGAGGCCCTTGAGGTCCCTGAGGTTCGTTTTGCGGTCCTTGTGGTCCTTGTGGTCCTTGTGGTCCTGGTCCTTGTGGACCCAGCGACCCTCCTTGCGGTCCCTGTGGTCCTTGCGGAAAACCTCCAGGGCCTGCTCCAGGCCCTTGTGGGAAACCTCCAGGACCTGCTCCAGGTCCTTGAGGAAAACCTCCAGGACCTGATCCTGGTCCTTGCGGAAAACCTCCAGGTTGTTGTGGACTTCCCATAATCGTGTAATCGTAAATATTTTCATTCAGATAGTAAAGTCCAGGAGCAGAACTGCAATCGAACTGATTCCACCATACGCATACGAAATACTGTTGATGGAATATTGTACCGTTGGGACAAAGAAAATCGTACGTCTGATTATTGGCGCATATATGGAACACTTGACACTGGGCTTCAACATCAGCGTAATAGCCAGGGAATTGTTGTGCATCACAGCTAAAACTAGTTTCTGGAATTTCGGAGTAAATAGGGTAATCCTTTCCTGGTTCTCCTGGTATAGCAGAATAATCGCCATCATCATAAGAACCATCGTCACTAGCTCCTCCAGAAGGACCTTGGCCACCACTAGGGAATCCCCCTGATGGACCCTGCCCGCCGCTTGGAAATCCGCCCGACGGACCTTGCCCTCCACTTGGGAATCCACTCGACGGGCCTTGTCCACCACTGGGAAATCCTCCTGACGGACCTTGTCCACCGCTCGGAAATCCTGCTGACGGTCCTTGTCCTCCGCTTGGAAATCCTCCTGATGGACCTTGTCCACCAGAAGGACCCTGTCCTCCACTTGGATATCCAGCCGATGGGCCTCCAGGGGAGGATGATGGACCTCCACTTGGATATCCTCCGGAAGAACCTTGCCCGCCACTAGGGTATCCACCAGACGGTCCTTGGCCACCAGATGGTCCTTGACCACCGGAAGGACCACTTGGGTATCCACCAGACGGTCCTTGGCCACCAGACGGTCCTTGACCACCAGAAGGACCACTTGGGTATCCACCAGACGGTCCTTGGCCACCAGATGGTCCTTGACCACCGGAAGGACCACTTGGATATCCACCAGAAGGTCCGGAGGCACCAGTCGATCCTTGGCCGCCAGAAGGACCACTTGGGTATCCACCAGACGGTCCTTGACCACCCGAAGGACCACTTGGGTATCCACCAGATGGTCCTTGGCCACCAGAAGGACCACTTGGATATCCACCGGATGGTCGTTGACCACCAGCAGATCCACTGGGGAATCCACCAGATGGCCTTTGATTACCAGAAGGGCCACTTGGGTATCCACTGGATGGACCCTGTCCACCGGAAGGTCCGCTAGGGTATCCACCAGATGGCCTCTGTCCGCCAGAAGGTCCACTAGATGGCCCTTGTCCACCGGATGGTCCACTTGGGTATCCACCAGACGGTCCTTGTCCACCTGATGGTCCACTTGGATATCCACCAGACGGTCCTTGACCTCCAGAAGGTCCACTCGGATATGCACCGGAAGGTCCTTGTCCACCACTCGGTCCCTGTCCAGGTCTTTGACCAGGACTTGATGGGAATCCTGGTCCACTTGGTCGACCACTCGGATATCCTCCGGTCGAAGGCCCTTGGCCTCCTGGCCTTTGGCCACTGGGAATTTGACTAGGAACTTCGTCACTTTGTCCTCCTAAAGTAACATTGTTAACAGAAATTTCATGAATTTCTTTTAATGATATTAGGCACCTGCACTCATAATATAATACACGATTTCATAAAACTTAAATAATTTAGTGAACTATTATGATTTAAGAGAAAAGAATTAATGTTTATGACAATTTAAAAAAAATAATGCCTAAAATATTTATATAATACCTGGAAATCCTCCACTAGGTCGTTGACTCGGTCCACTTGGATACCCGCCAGATGGACCCTGGGGTTCTTGTGCAGGTGCTGGACCAGGATACTCCTCATCAATTGCAGGACTTCCACCTTTAAAAAAAACTTACTATTACTTCAGGCAAAACTATTAATTAGTCTTGTATACTTCAATCATATTATCTTCTTCTTCTATTATATTAAGGAGCTTCATTTTTCCGAACAAAGGGTTAAGCCTAAATTGAAGGGTTAAGCATGCATCGGTGCATAAAAGTGCATCGGAGGATAAAAGTGCCTCGATGCATAAGAGTACATCGTGCATTGAAGTGCATAATAATGTAAGTAAAACCAAACGAGCGTTAGCGAGTGAGGTATTTCTGCTAGTTTCATTAATTATTAAGCAAAATGATTTAGGCAACCTCGTCTACAATTCGTTAATTTATGGTTGTTATCATTACTTGGATATCCACCAGTAGATGGCCCCTGACCTCCAGCGCCAGGGCGTTGTCCTCCACTTGGGAAACTCGGTGTTCCTGAAGGCGTCGATGGTCTCGACGGGCCCCCCGTACCTGGTCTTGATCCGGAATCGGGAGTAGGATACAGGCCATTAGGAGGCCTTGGCCTAGAGGGAGTTGAAGGGAAACCTCCTCCAGATGGAGTCGAAGGATAACCGCCTCCGGAAGGAGTAGATGGGTAGCCACCTCCAGATGGAGTAGAAGGATAACCGCCTCCGGAAGGAGTTGATGGGTAGCCACCTCCAGATGGAGTAGAAGGATAACTTCCACCAGGCCGACTTCCCCCAGGACGGGGTGCTCCTTGATCGTCACTTGGGAAGGGAACAGAGGGTCGATTGCTTGGATAACCTTCTTCAGATGGCCTCTGTCCCCCACTTGGTCCTACCGATCCACCAGTTGATGGTCTCTTAATACCTTGTCCAGCACCAGGTATTTGATTAGGGCTGGGATATCCCCCACTCGGTCTTCCACTTGGATATGTGCCAGAAGAGGGTGGCTGTTGAGTTCCTGGTCTTTGACCACTACTGGGAAAATCATCGCTCGGTCGGCCCCCTTAATAATATTTATTTATGTTGTATGATTTTTGTTTCTAAGGCCAAATGGTGTAATGAAAAACATTTTCAATTTTGAAATTAATTCAACATAATGAAAAACTGATTGCACTTAACAGAATTAATTGTAATAAAAATTTCATGTTTTTAATAATTTTGACAAATTAAATTGAGTTAAATACTTTTTCGAACTTTTAAATAAAAATATTTTTCAAATACCTGGATATCCTCCAGTTGATGGACCTTGGGAACCAGCACCAGGTCTTTGACCTCCACTTGGATAACCGCCAGTAGAAGGCTGTCCTCCGGGTCGTCCACTTGGATATCCTTCATCGCCACCTGGGTATTGTCCGCTTGGCTGTTGAGAAGGTCTGCTAGGGGTGGAAGGAAATCCCGCTCCAGGGCGCCCTCCAGGTCCTTGAGGCTGACCTTCCCCTGGGAGTGGAAATGGGATAGATGGTCTATCACTAGGGTAACCTTCATCTGAGGACGACGGTCTCTGCGCCCCAGTTCCAGGTCTTCCTCCAGACGGTCTTTGTCCTCCCGTGCTAGGTCCGCCTGATGGATATCCTCCATTTGAGGGCCTTTGTCCATCCGAAGGGCCACCTGATGGGTAACCATTTCCGCCAGGCCTCTGAGTACCAGGTCCGCCAGACGGCCTCTGGCCACCAGGTCCACCGGACGGCCTCTGACCACTTGGAGCACCAGAAGGATATCCGCTATCGTCTGAAGGCCTTTGTCCAGGACCACTGGGACCTGACGGGTATCCGCCTGAGGGCCTTTGACCACTCGGTCCACCTGACGGGTATCCATTGTCGCCTCCAGGCCCTGAAGAACCAGGGAATCCTCCAGGTCCACCTGATGGATATCCACCTGTGGGTTTAGTTCCAGTTGTGGGAGATGGGGTGCCGGAAGGATATTCATCTGATGGAGTAGTAGGAAAACCACCACCTGGACCTCCGGGTCTTGTTGTACTTCCGCCTGGCGCCGGTCTTCCCGGAATCAGGGGATTACTTGGTCGAGGATAATCATAACCCTCTTGAGCCTAATAAGGAGTTAATATATGTACATATTTATTTACCATTTCAAATAAATGCAATTATGGTTACAATATAAACTATAATATTAAAAAATTTTAAATATAATTTTTGAAGCACTTTTGTTTGCAAAATGCTTGCCTGTGCTGCGGTACTTCTAGTATACATTTACAGATATGCTCTACACGGTAATCCATTTTATGCCTGGCATAGTATCGCTTATGCAAATGATGCGGAACACTTTTGTCTGGGCCTTCAAACGCGAGAAAGCAGCGGAGAAGAGCAAGCGCACCGCGTCGCGCGCGTTCTATTCAATGTATTCTGGTCACCGATTCGCGAGAGATTACATCACATGCCGCCGATCGCAAGCCGCTTCGATCGGCGGCGCACAGGCGAACGAGCGAGTCTCGTTCAGCGCACTTGTGATTATGCAACGTGCAAGTGAAGACGATACCTCCAAGGAAGATTCTAAATCCCAGCAAAATGCGCGAGCCAGAGAGCGCGACATCGTGTTCCCGGCACTCTTTCTATAGTGTCTCTGTAAGGCACATGCGAGCGACCCGGTAAACTCGAGCGATCGTCCGTGCGATTATGGGCCGGGAGAAATTCACGCGCGCAGAACTTTATATTGAACGATAATTTTGGTTCGAAAAAGTCTTAAGATTAAGGATTATTTGATAGAATGAATTCTACTGTTTTTCCTTTATCGAAAATTTTCCCTTTCGTCAAGTGAAATTGCAAGTTGTCATATCGTGAGTACGTGAGAGATCTAATTAAGATTATGCTGTTTATATCCAATTACCGATCATTATTTAATTTTAAGATAAAATAATTGCATTACATAAAATCTCATAAAGATGGGTTCTCACATACGTAAACAATTATGAAAGTTATTTTCCGCATATTTTCGGTTATTCAAAAATCATTATTTTTTAACCTTCCAAGCTACGGCACTCTAGAGATCTAACAATCTTTACTTCGAAAATCATACATTAAATTATTAACTCGTGTGCGCATCTCTTTTCGTCCAAATTGCTGAACGAATTTCACCATTTCCGCACGAATGGTGCGGCAAAAAATTTCTTGAATTTGAACCTTATTGTTTATCTTAACACTACATTACAGAGGAAGCTCGTTCTCAGACCGGGCAATACGCACTAAAACGTACCACAATGCTCAATTGCATCTTAAACCAGCGTAATAGCCGTAAGCTCGACAACAAAACCTCGAAAAACGCAAATTTAACGATCGTAGCTCTTACAAAGCTAACAGAAAAGATAAAATACTTACCAATGATGTGCGGGAGATAGCCAGCACGGCTGAAACAAAAGAAAAAACGAAAAAGTGAGATAAGTCATGCGTGCTCGTGTGCGCACAGCCTTTGCACTGCAACTTTGTGCGGCTACTTTCGCAACGTCGAGCAGCAAGAAAGAGAAAGAGACAATGATTCGTAACGCGAGTGGTCCTGGTGTGCGCGTAAAAATTCGGCCCCCGGCAGGCGGCGGCGCTGGCAGCGGCAGCAGCGTCACCTCCGCGTCATATGTGAGAACGGGAGCCGAAGGCGCGAGGCCGACAATGCGCGCGCCCCTAATTAATTAGCCGGGAAGTTATGTCAGAGATTTTTCGAATTATTTCACCTCGCAGAGGAGGCGCGAGAAATTCGCACGGACGCGTTTTTCCCGCGCCGCATAATATCTGTGTTACGCGCGCGAGCGCAGACGCGAGCACGTCTGAGTGATCTGTTTCTTTTTATGGTGCCTCGTTTCTGGAGCAGAGTTCGTCTAGTCGAAAACACGCGAATGTCTATATCGAGGCACGCAAGAGAACTGTGCATCTCTGGTGTGAAGTTATTTACGAGGGAACGCTCATTTTGTAATTGCCGGGCGTGATAATTGCTGCTCTCCTTTGGACGTTCTATTTCAACTTCTATTTTTAATTATTTAATAGATTTGTCGAAGGCTAACGACTATTTGTTACATTACTTTGTATTTAGTGTGGGCATTTATAATTCTTAATTTTTTTTACACATTTTAATGTTTATAAATTTAAATCTTGAAATTTTCATAATCAGTCACTGATATAAGTTAATTTATAATTAAAAAAAAATGGATTTCAAATATTAATTTTTTTTCTTAAGAAAATAGCTTTGGAACATAAGTTATTGCATGTTATATATAATTTACATCAAATTTTTATACAGTTGACTTGAAACTGAATCGTTATATGAAATCTGCGTATATCTAATTTCGGATCGTTTAAAACTGCCATTTTAAGCACTTTCAGCAACATCCACGACCCGAAAACCGTGTCCAACCCTCTGCATCCGCCACTTGACCGAAGATTCCATAATCACGCCGCCTCCGAAGCACTGGCCCAATTCCACGATCTCCGCGTTTTCTTTCCCAACGGCGAAAACTCGCGCTAAGGGGGAGAGCGCTCGCACGCGCACGCGGAAAGCAGGGAGAAGAAAATCTGTCTGGCGAATCTGCACGCAGCAGAGCCGCAAATTGGTATGAACGAGCCGAAAGACAGGCTGAAATAATTGCGCCAGAGAGATATCGCCCGCGCGATAGCCGCTCTCTCGGCTGCATACACTTGACCTTTATTTTCAAGCCGGCGGCTTTTCGGCTCTCCCGAAACCCGAGAGCGCGTACGAGAGGAGCGCCGAGAGCCGAGATAGCGAGTACGCGAGGAGGGGACCCGAAAAAAAAGTCCGACAAACAATGCCTGCGTGCGTGGAACTTATCTTCTATTTATTTTAATTAGGAAGGAAGTTACGAAAAGTTGCGCGGCGGCACGCTAATCACCGGGGGTCCACGAAAATTTCGGTCTCTCGATTCTCTGCGAGCGCGCACATGTATATACACACACACATCTGGTTGTGCAATCGTGCCGCGAGTGTGTACGCATTTTTTCCGGCGCGTCCCGCTTTTTTCACGCGATTAATGAATACGCGAGCGAGGATCTTCTTATAGAATCTGCTCATTGTTTTGGGAAGGTTTGTACGATTTTTTTCGGGCGAGCGACTTCTGCGCGCGAGCACCGCTTTCTCATTATGCATGCGCGTTATGGGAGTTTTTGTGGGTGGATTCTTTTTCGGCTGCTTGACGCGCTAATGATATGTGCGAGAGCGTAGTACGCGTTTTGTTTTCGAAAAGTGGTTATCGTTAGATTAGTCGTTAGTGAAATCTCGCTGTTTTCTGAATACTCGAAATTCCAGTATACTAGAAATTAGATTAGTCTTTGACGATTATCAATAATAAAAATTTGTTCGTTCTAATTAATTTATTATATGAGCAAATGATGTATTTGGAAAAGTAACTTTTTGTTGTGAGTCATGAAAAAAAGTGTCTCAACAAAGTATTTGTTGTTTGTATAATGTTTCCCAATAGGTATGTGAATTTTTCGACTTCTCATAAATATATTTTACGGTGTCATCTCCTAATTGCGAAGTATGAACTCTTTTCTCAAGCTTTAAAATTTAATATGAATTAATAATCTACTTTTATCTGGCATTATTTCATCATTTTATTATATTTTTTTTAATTACGATGTTAAAAAGACAAATATAATTCTTCAATTTTTGTTGAGTAATTAGAAAAGATACAAATTTTGTTATTTATAATAACCACTGCATCGAAGTTAATTTTGCGTAACGGCTTTGTAACTCACAAACTTATGAGTGAACAATAATTTAACATCGATTACGAATCATTTATGTATTTCGTAAATGAACACTAAAAACAATTTTATGTTTTTGTTTGTTCTTCGTCTTACGTTTGTGTATTTACATTATAAATGTTTGAATAAAGTTAAGCGTTGGTAGCCATATGTAAAAATAAATAAAAATTCTAAGTATTTAGATACTCAAAGTAATCCTCTTCCTACAACCTAATAGTGAGTAGTAGAAGTGTTTCTAAATTTGACTTGATACTTGACTTGATTCATAATTAAACTCACATGACTTTTACTTTTTAATTTAAGTACTTTGTTCGTCTATTACAAACTAGTTTTCGTAATAGCAGTAAATTTGATTACATACATGAAGAATAGACTTTGCTCTCGAATTACAATGATTACCAAATTTCGTACGAAAGATGTAATTTATTAAATAGTTTGACATAAAATTTAGAAAACCATAGATATAAACATAGAATGCTGCCATTATTTTAAAATCAATTTTACTTACTCTACGTCGGGGAGTTACTACGATATAATTAACATTAAAAATTCTTTGTAAACTTGCATATAATAAAGGGGTTTATATCTTATGATTTTCGTAACGACACTTCATTAAAATTTAAATAAAACTGTATTATCAACAATTTTTGTCTAATAAATATCTCTACTTATGCAGAGAAACCTTTACTTTTACTACTTTAGATCAACTCCGTCTCTAAACTCGTAACCCAAAGATTCCATTCAGACGTCCAGCAAAGCTGCACTTCCGATCGGTTCTCGCTTTGAGCCTCGCGCTCGCGCAGAACAATGCGCGTATCGATGCTCGCGTGCCCACGATTATTTCCCAACGCGCGCGCCGCGGAGCTTTACGCGTCTTTATCTTGACCGACGGGCGCAAGTACCGCGTCGAAGGCTGTGGGCTTCGGGAGGTGAGCATAAAAAAAAAGGATGCGAGAAGGAAAATATCAACGTTTAACGGCGGTAGCACAAAAAATGCCGGCGTCATGGCAAAGGAGGACGACTCGGGTTATCTCTCGATCGGCTGTACAAGGGAGAGAGAGATAAAAGTCGCGCTGCGTGTAATAATGCAATTTGCATTGCTAAAATCTAGTACAAAATGCTTGTATTTCTGTTTCCGATTCAACGCCGCGCACGAGAGGGCTCGAGAGATGTGTGCTTATAGTACGTTTCATTATGACGTGGATTGCATTCCTTTGTGATGTTACTCTTGAGAGTGTGTGTGCGCGCGTATAGGTTTTTTTCTTTTCTTTAGAGAAAAGTAAGAGCCGGGATGATTCAGTGGTTGAGGTAATACGGGAGGTATTTAAGACGGTGTGAACAGTAATCTTCGATATTACAAATGAAAGCTATAATATTATGGAAATATACTTCATCGCTGCACGGTATAATTGACAATTGCAGTTTGTAAATAATACAAAATTATATGTTTCGTTTTCGAATAAAAATTTTTTATTACAATGAAAAAAGAATTTTTTTTTTTCATAATATTCACCTTATTTTATGTTATTAAGTTAATGGCTCATTTATAATTTAATAAAACGAAGTAGTAGATAGTTTAAGTAAGAAAAATTATTTAAATAATCGCTGCGAAACGCAATAAAAAATATTTTATTTTTACTATCGTATCAAGTATATTCGATCGGACTAAAAGTCCTTTGCTTACATCCAATTGTACGATCTTTTCCAATTTTCTAATAACATATTATTTAGTTTTCGTTTCAGTTACATAATTCGTAGAAAAATCGTTATGAAATTCAAGGTTTGAAGAAAAACACGTTTACAAACTAATTCACTCGTCAAAACCAACAACTAACTGCCGACCGAGGCAGACAATCAAAATAATCTTTCTCTTTCTCTTTTTCTCTCTCACTGTCATCCTCTCCATCAAATCACACAACGCACAAGCACTCGAAGCAAAGAACAATGACTTACCTATCCACAACAAACACAGCCTCATGTTTGTTGTCGTCGCTGCCGCCTTCCTCGAAGTCCTAGGTCTGCAATATACAAGAAGAGGAAACCTCTTTTTTATTTTCTCCCTCTATTTCTCTTCGTCGTCTCGCGGGATATATATAATGATAATCGATCGATAGCGCGAGCAAGGGAACAAACGCGCGCGCGTGCGGCATTGACAGAGCGTCAGTTAATTTCGTCGCTCGCTCCTTCCGCGAGAGAAAAGCTGTAATCTCGTCGAGGCTGACAATGACACGCCGCCGCCGGCATCACGCCGAGAATTTCAATCGGGACCGTTTCTCCTCCTTTGACGTATAGCGCGCGAGCGCGTTCAACGATCTCGAGGCGATCGGCGTAAGTACCGGCCGAATCCCGCGGCTCTATCCCTCACCTCCGCTTCCTCCTTGCGTCAGGAGGCTAATTGTTCCTCTCTCGGTTTGCATCTATACGATTTTACTTTGTTCTCGGACGAGCTTTTTCAATGCCGATATTGTGTGAGAATCGTCGTATTAGAGAATGCCTGGATTACGATGTAGCTAACGTGAAAATTGGGACTTATGTAACAGAATCGAGGGAAATTTTGTAATTAGATTTTTCTATTTTTGATTGGTTTTGAATTTTTTCTTGTTCGTTGACAACTCGAAAGACAGACTATAATTTCTTTTCAAACAATAATGTAGAAAGTGGTATGCCAGTTGTAGCTTTTTATACGTTATTCATACGCTGTGGTAGTTTGAAAAGTTATAATTATATTGAAAAATTGCATTATCTCTACAAATACTTTTGAAAATCTTTGCATTTATTTGTAATATAATAAACTCTACTAAACATTAAACAATTAAAAGCGTTAACACCCAAAATAATCGAAAAAAACAAATGATTATTTGACAGTTTATAACTATTTTCACACCTTAAACGACAATAATCCAGACATTATATCGTAACTTCTACTTACAGCAATTCACCAAGATACTTAAAAAACAAAAATACTTGTCCGAAAAAAATCTCTCGCTCTCCGCACGTGGGTCTCAGAAAGGCAAAAAATCACAACTCGAGAAAAGATAACCGCGACGACGGCGATATCACGCTCAGAATCCAGAACGTCGAAGCACTAAAAAAGTCTCTGCGCGCGGCTACCGCAAGCTCTGCCGGCGCGCATGATACGTGTGTATAACTGCACCGCTGCGCCGAGGCTCTCCACTCACCCGACCAATCCCCGGGGGCTTTCTTCGTGAACACTGTATACGACTGCTGGCTACACACTCCTGGACCAGGACTCGACTCGCTCTTAGGGGGGATTACAACAAACTGGGTGCGGGTCGAAGCCAGATGGTTGACTGATGGTGGAGGTGTCGTCCTGATCATATATAGGCCCCCTGGTTGGGGCCCTAGCGCTCGCACCCCACATCCCGCCTCTTCTCTATCTTTAGCCTCGCGCGTATAACCCCTTCCACAAAACACTCTCGCTCACTCTCTCTCTTTCTCTCTCTCTCTCGCACACATACTCACTCGCCGTGTCATTGTCGTCTCGTCGGGGATGATGATCATGATGATGCTCTCTCTCTCTCTCTTTCTCGCGCGTGTACTCTGTCTTGCCAGCGTCCTTCGTCCTCGAGAGGAAGAGAGATGAGACGAGAGAGCTAGCCCTCCTCCTCCACCTCTTTCTCCTCCTCCTACTTCTCGCCGCTCTCACTCCTTCCCTATACGAGAGGAGCCGCGTGTTTTTTTTTTTGCTGTTGTAGTATATAGATAGTAGTAGCAGTAGTAGCAGCCCCTACTCCTACGCGTTCGCGCGCGTTTTCGAGTGTACAATGGGTGATGGGCTATAGAGGTGGAAGAGAGGCGCCGTGCGTTATAGGGATATGTATGTGTGTACATGAGCGTCGATGAGGAGAGGGGCACTATACTTGGATGAGTGCATGTGTAAGTAGAGGTGTTTTGCGCTCTCGTATACGTGCACGTTGAGGTGGAGGGATATTAATTGGGATCTAAAGCGTGAGTCTGAATGAATCGGATTGATTGGCGTAGGAAAAGGGGGAATCCCCCTGCAGCAAGGCCGCTGTTTTAGGTACTGAAGATGGGACTTATTAATTTAGATGGCTTTTGTGGTTATTAAGCTTATGAAAGATTTAGTTTTTTTTCTCATTGATCCGCATAGGATTTCTGTTTTGTTTGACTAGTAGTTTTTTTTATTATTGATTTATCAATACTTTAATGAACTATTTAGCTATTTTAAAAGCGAATGATATACATTTCTGTAGAAGAAGCTGTGATTAGTAAAAATAACTTTAGTAAAAATAAGCAGAAAATGTGTTCAAAAACGCTGTCAAGTGTTCTAAAAAAGTATCCCAGTTTAAAATACATAAAGATAATCATGCACAATACATCTGATTTTGAAATGCACAATTAATCCTAAATGTATGCAAATAAGGAATTTCACAAAAAAATAACGTTAATTCACGAAAAATTAAGAAAAAAAAATATATATATATATAATTACACGGTCAATTCATGGCCTACAAAGAAGAAAAAAGCCTATCGCAATCTAAACACCTACAACAAAAACCACGAAGCAGATAGAAAGAGGGGCAGAGGTAGGACTCGGTAGGAGAAACTACACAGCCTTAACAAGATAAAAGGAGAGAAGAAGACGCGCTAAGAGAGCTGGGCTCGCGCGCAGTTTATAGGAGAGAGAACCGGCGAGAGAGCGACAAAGCAACCGCACGCGCGCGCGGGTGAGAAGGATACCTATACTCTTTGCCTAAGAGGTAAGGTAGTAGGGAGCTCTCGCGCGAGGAACGACCTCAGCAGTGTAAGTGACCCGCGGTAAGAAGTGGGGGGAGAGCTAGAGTATCTCCGGGACGATGAGCGCTCGATGCTCGTGGGAGGCACGCGGCGGTCCCGGGGTTAGAGTGAAAGTGAAATGCCCGGCGCGCGCAAGTGGAGTAACGTCTTCTCTTCTTGCGCGCGGGAGTCGCGGCCGAGCGAGATAGCCGGCCGGATTGGAAGAGGAGAAGCAGTGGAAGATGAAGAAGAGAAGGCCGGACGCAACGGCTCACTCGGGATGTTACGCGGATGGAGCGGTCTGCGTATTGAGGGCCTGCGGAATCGACCGCTGATCCGGCTACTGTTGTTCTTGCTGATGTTGTTGTTGTTGCGCTTTTCCGAAGAGAGTTCGTATAGTGGAGATCGGCGGTTCGATGAAGTGCAGGTTTTTCGTTTTTGGTTTGAGAGAGCGGGAATAGGTTGCTGACTGATTTTGAAGTGAGTTTTTTTGCTCCGTTACTGGAAACGTTTGATTTAGTAGAAAAGATTTTCTTGTTTTAGAAAAGTTATTGACGGTGTGAAAAATTTTCTTGATGGAGAAAAAGCTCAAATCAAAATTCAAATAATAGTATTTGCTAGAAATAATCTTGGTTTTATTACTTACTACATTTTAATTAATTAAAGTAGGTGAAAATGTTTCATTGTTCTAAGAAAATCACATTGCAAAAGAGTATTTCTGAATGCTTGTAAAAAAAATTGTTAAATAATTGCACTTTTTAATCAGTCAGTGGTTAGAATTCAAAATAATTCTACAAGTATAAAATAAATCCTCTTAATATTGTTAGAACTGCTTTTATAATTAACTTGTGGAATCCACATGGGGTGTATTTTTTGCAAACAAAGTCTTTATATAAGTATTGTTCTGATTTTAGCGGTAGGTACTGCTGCAAAAATTGTTTTTTAAAAACATAGTTTTTGACAAAAATTTTAAATATAATAGTTAAGTTTAATTTTTTTTAAACAAAAAAACACTGAAAAATAAAAAAAACATTTTGTTATAGTTACTATTGAGTTAGTTGGATTAGTCTAGATTAGGTAATTTTTGTTCCTTAACATTTAGAAAGAATATAATTTTTTCATCTTTAAGGGAAAGATCCTCATTAAGAAATGTTCTCCGTGAACGGGAGAGATCTAAAAAATAAAATCAAGATTATATAACTAATCCCTAAAACATAACAATTACATCGACAAAAAAAAAGTTATGTACCGAAATTCCTGTGAACATCAGACCCAATTCCCCATTTTTCCAGAAACTACACATTGAGAAACACAATACCCATTCTAATGTTCCTCCGATCCTCGGCGAAGAAAAAAAAATTGTAACATCACGAGGAAAATGTGTAAGGATTCACATACACCAGCCTTTCCAATATCATAGCGCAAACCGACGATTTATGCGGATCCTTCAAAAGTTACATAACTCTTACAAAATAAAGAAAGACCGCCGCATATATGCGAATTTACAAGACACCAAAAATGATGCACTACAAAAAACGATGTTCCACATGCCACGATCCCGCATCCTGAAAATAACACGACGAAAAACATTCTTTTGTCGCGACGACGACGACGATGCGAATGCCGATCTCGTCGATGCACTCGCGCGCGACGTGCTCGCAATAATTCGCGCGGGGGGATTCATACCGAACGACACGACCTTCGCTGCGTCCCCGAGAGAGGCGAAACGTTCGTATACCTAATATACAAGCGAGCGCATCGCTTCCGCAATGCTGCTCCTGCCTCCTTGGCAAGTTGGATTTTTGCTAACGAAACTTTACACGTGGCGATGCTTTCACGTGTGTATAGATACGTGAGAAGATGCTTCCCAGCGCAATAAACATTATTTTTCCTTCCCCGCCTTAGTTCTTTTTAATAAGTTGTTTTTAAAAAACGCTAATTACTTTTATCATTAGAAGTCGACGATGTGAGAGCGTACACATTTCATTATTCCAGAATTCGAAGGGGAAAAGCGGAAATTTCAGGAGTAATTTGGAGTACATATTAGATTTGACTTGGCGACGATGACGGTTTTACAGTTATGATAGGAAAGAGACGGTTGTTTTTTTAATAATATATAATATGTATATTTATCTGGTATATGTTCCACTTATGATGAAAAAAATGTTTTTAATAATAAATATTTAACACATGTTACAGTGTATGTACCAATTCAACTATTATTAAAATATCATGTATTAATATTTATTTTTGTTTTAAGAACTATAAATTTTTTCTTTAAAAATCTCGACCGATTACAAAAGTAACGTAAATTAAAAGTCAATAAAAATCAAACTGTTGCTAAGTATTGCATCTAACGACAAGCTCATGAAAGACGCAAACTAATTTCCCGCTTAATTACATGCAACATTATCTCTCGCTCAGCATCATCACACGATCGAGTCATGCCCCGCACGTCGTGTGTATATGCAGATCACGTAAACGCTATTGCTCAAAATAGTTGCAAAAACATCAGTCACTCTCGGATATATCTCATACGTTTTCTCGCGCAGCCGCGTGCAAATAGTCTGACACCTATTCCGAAGCGCAACATGTATAACAGCGCGTCCGCCGACGAAAAAAAAAAAACAAGTACGCAAACAAGCGGAGCTTCGAAATAAAGACGTCAAATGTAACAAATCACCTTGAAGAAACTCCCGGGCGTATGGCGTTTGGATGCTCTCGAGTATACTGGAAAGAAGTCTCTTATAAACGCCATCGTGAAATATGTACGTTTGCTGTGATGCAAACGGAAGATGAGCATGTGTGTGTGTCCTACAAATTTTATACCTCTTTTTTCTCAGCTCTTTTATGTCTTTATCTGCAATAGAATGCGGATGAGATAAACTGAAGATGTTTGTCTTACCTCCAATTTTCGGTGTCATTGAAATTTTATAAATGAAAAAATTCAAATGCAGGAGGAAACTAATCGATCTATCTGTTGATGAATTTTTCCCTTTTGCAATTACGCGGAAGTAGTTAAATAAATGCAAACATACAAGCTATAATACATCGTTTGATACTGCACATCTATAATTTATATCTACTTAACTATCCGCGTGATTTCATATTTATTCATAATACAAATGTAAAAAGAATTCATATTATAATTGTTTTGTTCTATACCACACTTCCAGCAATATTGAGCAATAACAATAACGCATCTACCCATTACTACTCTAAAAAAAAAAAAAAATTATGAATAATCTATTCGCACCTACACCGTGAAAGTACAAGCGCGCACGCCTATAAACACACACTCGAAAAATGACCTCGCAATAAAAAAACCATTTCCCCATAACACGTATTATAGCGCGCATCCATAATATAACCGCACTCGTGAAAAATCAAAATCGGCGCGTCAGCCTTCCCTCTCGCATATACGAGCACACATGCATACATACATACGCTCTTACTTACGCAATATTTTCATTCGCGGCACATATAACTTTACTATCAATTACGCGCGCGCGCGCGATTCGTCGCGCATCTGCCCTTCCGCTGTCTATAAATCAGCGAGCGCAGAAACTCTCTCTCTCTCTCTCTTTATAGAAGAGGACGACCACGCAGGAGGATATATATATCTATACCGATATAAACGCATGCGCGATCGATCCCCGCGGGATGAGCTCTCGCTGCTCGCTGTATATGCATATACATGTGTCTTATTGCTTATTACGGTTGCGCGCGTTTCGTGCACGTGGTATAGGCCTTTCTACTATATACGTGCTTTGCGACATGTATACATTGCGCGCGAGAGATGAGGATCGTCGTCATCATCGGTTTTGAGAAATATCCGTGCGCGTCGATCGACTTGAGAGACGGACCGATTTTTGTGCCTCGATTTTGCGCTGCGCTGGGGTACGAGGGAATATGAGCGATGCGTAATTATTGTGGATCGGTCGTTGGGTAATAAGTTGATGATGAGATTTTCCAATTAAATTATGTATAACATTTTTCTTTTATTTTTATGCATATACGTACAATTTTTCAACAGTTTACTTTGGTATAACCTTTTAATTTATTGATTCTTTTCTTACAAACGTAAATGAATGTTTTAACTACTAAAGTAGTTTTTGAACGTAAACTAGCTGACTTGATTTTCAAATATGAATATTATATTATTAGGACATACGGTTCTTCCTTTAATTTGTATACGTACACTGTAACGTTCGCCACACGCAAAGGAACGGTAAGATGAGCCATAAAGTACAGTACGCCTGGAAAACCACGTTACAGAATTAAATCTTCCGCGTTGTTATCGGATGCATTTACATAATTCAATGCGAAAACATTTCAAACTTGCACGAACTTTATCAATATCTCTGCTTTTTAACTCCTCGTGAGACGTTGATGAAAACGTTTCGAGTTGCGCGCACAAATTATTTTCCTTATTACCGTAAGATAGTTGTCAGTAAAATGAATTACGTGACACGAGTTAACTCGAATAATTAATAAAATCTCCAGCTGACTTTTACAAAATAAATACAAGTCTCCTTGTTTCTTACAAATAATATATTCGTCATTCTTTAAATGAAATTTTATAACAATTCCAAAGCCAATATCTCCTTCAAAACTCGTAAAAAACATTTCAAAAGACAATTAAACCACGACGTTGGCATTCGTCATAATTCCTTATAAACAAAGAAGCACGCTTATATATCGCAGCCACGACGACACACGTTATGTGTGTAGTACTATACCATACCAAACGCAGACTATGTCGCACACTCATCATCGTCTCGTTCTCCTTCCTTATGCGCCACACATACACAGATACTCGCGCTGCTCGAATATTTTTCTTGAGGCGAAAGTCGTGCTCGACCTCTTGGTCGTCGCTCGTTACACACGCGCGCATGAGCCGCACGTCGCCGCTATTATTATCGGCGCGTTAAACGCTCCCCCGGCTCCTGCAAAATGACACCGCGGTGACTTCGCATCTATCTGAGGAGGTAGACGATGATTCTTATATACGTGAGAATTAGGGCGTAAGAGAGGAGTTTCACGCACATATTTATAAAAATAATAGTTTGTAATTCAATATATTTATAGATTATGGTAATTTTTGCAATACCAATAGGAAAACTTTGCAAATTTTATTTTATTCAATACTTACATAGACGCGCATGTATGACACGCACACAATGCTGTAGATAGAAAGACGTTTTTGTGTAAAAGCTTCTTTATACACTAAAAGAAAATAAGTAATATTTTTAAATACTTGTTTGTTCCAGAAAATCGTTCAAAGAACAGCAACCTAAAAAGCAATAAAAGTATATAATGAGCTTCAATAACTATTTGTTTAATCATTTGTAAAAAGTTTTGCAATAACGGCAATCAAAAGTTTTCGCATCATCTGTCCATAAGAAATTATAATTATTATGATTAAAATTACCAACCAGTGACATAAGATATTGATTATATCTAACAGTAATTGGCTTCGTATATTTGAATACACCCGCTAAATACGGAGTGATGTCAATATGCGAGTCTACGTACTGGCTTCCTGTTATTAGTATACACAAAGAAGCCATAACATCAAATATACCTATAAATAAAATGAAAGATGTTCTTAGTGAATAACGATATAGCAGATATTTAAAATCTTATACAAAGTGAGAATAAGCTTTTGTCAAAATTACTGAACTCGGTCAATAAAGACGTAATGAAAGAAAATATTCTTTCCCTTATATTGATATGTATATCATTACACGTTTTGTCCTCAATATCGACGTACATAGTACGACCTATAATCAATTCGTAACAAGTTATTTACACATTTCATTAGTGCCTGCAGTAACGAGTAATTATTTATTTCAATTTTCAGTTTCTAAATAACAAATTTTTTCGTCTGTTTATTAGGCTTTTATAATAACATATTTAAATTTTCTTATTTAAAAGTTGTAAAAATTGAAAATTATAAACTATTATGTACCAATGTTTAATTATTATATATTGTATTGCTATTTTGTACTACCGCATATATAACTTACAAAAACATATATATTTTTAATTTTCGCATCATTAACTTCATCATTATCTATAATACAAATTTAAAATTCGAAATGTTTTTACAACTCGTATATGATGTATACATATAATTAAATCCTATAGTCGGTGCAGCTATATACAGTACTTTTTCTTACCCAGCAGCATTGTATTTTACTCAAAACTTTACTAATTACGTAACTTTTGACACTATAATAACGATGTTGATTGATTGTTAAGTTCCTGGTGTGTCTCGGAGAAAAACAAAATAATGTAATTTTCAAAATAAACGGCTCCGTACGTACGTAAAAATTCAACAAAGTATCACCGCATAAATATTTCCGTAAACGCGCGACTTCAATGAAATTGATCCTCCCACTCGATCCTGCGCGTTCGCTTCAGAAAGCACTCGATCATTTCTCCAAACCACTCCGCCACACGTTGGCACTCACTCCCACCTCCGTCGCGGCTTCACACATCGCATCCGCAGGCAGCAACACGCGACTATATCCTCATCGCCGTCGTCATCCTCGAAATCTATTGCAGCCGTCGCGCCCGCCGCTTAGCGGTATTCGTCATCCGGTATCGAGCGAGCGCATCTCTCTTTCGTGCGCGTGTGCGCGAAATATATATACATATACAACTAAAAAAAAATCGCCCGCCCGTACGTAGTGTATACACATACACGCGAACATAATGTGCCCCCGAGCGATTGCGTCCTCACGGCGAAGGAAAGCTAGGGAGAGAGAGAGAGAGAGAACGAGGGAGACGTAACTCGCAGAGAGACAGAGAGAAAATGACATATTACACCGGTATGACCTGCCGCTCGCGCGAGAGGCTGCTAATCCGGTCTCGATCATTACATGCCGCTGCATACGATGTACATATACATATAGAAGCCGGAGAAACTCGTGTCTCGTCCTGAGACGTCATCGTCGTCGTCGCGCGAACGAGACAATCGATTGTAAATCAAATAATTACGTCACTTTTGAGGGGGCACACACAGTGCGCGGAGGATTATCGCTCTGGAAAAAGGGACGGCTCTAAAGTGGCTTCTCGGTATTGAACTAGAAATACGGTATGGCTATTCATTACCGCTGTGGCTGATTGGCTTTTGTCTTATTACAAGTAGGAGGGCAGGACGCGTGTGCGGCCGATATGATGCTTTGGTTTTCCATTCCTTTCTTCTCCTTTCCGAGGAACGAGAAAGGTCGTACTCCATTGTAGGCAAATTGTATTTCAGCGGATTACATGTCATTTTTTTCTTCTTTTTTTTTCATATAATTTACTTCTATGACCTTTGCGGTTATTAATATACCAGATAGATTGTAGCGACCTTAGATGGTTAAGTTATTACTGCACTTATTTTAATTTATTGGGATCGGTTAACTAAATCACGTCATATAAAATACGTTGTGTATTAAAGTTACGTTGATGAATATGTTAAGGGGTGTAATGTAAATGGGATCGATTGAAAGGTTTGTCCGAAGGGTTTGTCATGATTCAATCCTTAGGGAGCTATATTGAAATCAAATTTCACTTTCATGTACCATAGCTTGAAAATTAACGTTGGTTGAAGTGTTCCTGTAATAAATGGTTTGGAGCATCAATTAAGTATGGCTGAGTCTTCATTAATTAGTTCCTTGTAATTATCTAACATGGATATAGTAGCCATTTAAAGTAGTTGTATTACACATAACGTTATTACTGTTTACTAATTCAATAAGAATGTTCCAATTTGAATCTAACTCAATTAAATTGAAGAAATTGATTTAAAAAAATATCTCGCTTACGGAAAAAGTAGCATTCTCATTTCTTATAGTCATGATATCGGCTAAAGATATTAGCTTATTTTTTTCCAATACGAATTCCTATCATGAATCAATTCTGTGGTTATTAAGCCTGTTCTACATCATATTTATCTTCATATGTTCTACTCACATTTATCCATTTTCGCGAATGGTCAGAAGAAAAATTATTAGTGCCCCTGATACAGAAGGTTTATATTTAAGTTATTCATTAACCATTTCTACTACTAAAACTTATAAGAAAGATATATTCATTTTGAAACGAATTTAAATATGTTACACATACTTCTCGCATTGTCTACCTCGAAAGTAAGTCAATGCCATCTCATCACTCTAGAAAATATTTTGATTTTGAGCAAAAAGTAAATAAAAATCATCCCTGAATTGAATTTCCGAGAATCGCGGAAGTATCGCGTTGCATTTTTCTCAGACGAATGACGTAATGAGCCCAGAAGCACGTGTACATACCTATATATATACACTCGACTCGAGGCACAGTTCTCTCGAAAGTTCACAGCGCGAGATTAGCGAAAGGCCCATTATGTATATGTGTGTGTATGCGACATTGGAACTTGCCGCCTACGCTGCGTCGTCGTAGCGCCTCTTTCCCCGACTGAACTTTCATCGGTGTTATACATCTCTCACCCGGGTGCTTTGTATACTTTTCGAAAACTTACCGGGGCGAATCTACATAAATTTGATGTAATGTCTCTTTGATACGCGCATATATACGTGCGTGAGAAAAGTTTAGAAAGCACGCGCATTGTTGGGTAAGAGCTTCATCTACGCGATTATGCCAATGTAACGCAAGAATGTACATATGCCACGCGGTGTGTTCCAAAGAGTTTTGATTTGTGTATAAACATGAGTGATTCTCCCCGCAGTCTTGTTCCTGAATCAACTTTGATCTCGCAAAGACGGAGATTACAAGAGATTACGCGCGGTTAACTTCAAACTATATAGACATCCTGCACTCGTTGCATAACATTTTCAAACTTTTTTTTTCACACTTTTACCATTATGCATTAAAAGCTCATTAAGTTGTAGAAATAAAATGAAATAGAATGATTAAGTTAAAGCCCTGCTAAATGCCTTATTGCCATTTAAATGAATCATTGAAAACATTCCAATAAATAACTTCCTATTTGAATTAAAAATATAAGTCCGCTCATTATTTTGGCGCTTTGAATGCGCATAACTAGATCAAGAAAGCAATAAATTAGAGATAGCAGCAGAAGTCGCGAGAGAGAGAGAGAGAAGAAGAAAGCTTAATCTGTATGCAGCGACGACGAGGAAATGGGGCGAGCGTCACTGGGAATCGTTGATCGCGCTTATGCCGCGCGCATCCTTGTATAATCCGAGCGCGCGCGCGCGCGTCTGAACTATCGGAGAAACACAATGAATGCATTAAGGCGCGATAGATCCTTCGATTCGCGAGATATACTCGTGGCTTAATATATGGAGCACCCGCGTTACTTCCTATTTCTCTAATCTCTCATCCGCTATGGCAAGGAGAAACTAGTGACGATTCTTTCTGCGAATCCATTGCGAGTAAAAAGAAATAAAAGATCCGAAACATATTCCGCCGTGAAACTATATATGCCGATGCGAAAGTATTGAACTTCCCTGCTATATATAGTTGGTTTATTTTCTTAAATTGAATTGTTTTTTTTTTTAATGGAAAAGCAGTTCGTATTTTACAAAGAGAATATCTATAGTTTTCATGTAAATAGGGATGTCAATATCTGGAAAAATGTTATTTTTTTTTATACTAAAAGTAGATCAGTAAGACTTTTGGTGTATTGTGTAGTAAATGTTTCAGTAGTAATATAGTAAATTTTATTGCTTTCTGCAATAAATTAATTACATTAATAATTTTTCTATACATAATGCTCAGTAATTTAAAAAAAATAAGTTTATCGACGTGTAGTCGAAAATATATACTAATTTTCATTATAAAAGAATTCTAAGTGAACAAAATTGTTTTTAACATGTGCAGAACCCTTGAATATCAAGCAAACCTCCTAAACAAATGAAGAAACAAAAGAGCACAAAACGATAGAATCAAATGGAAAACACAAACTAGAATCAAGTCTCCCTCGTTACCAACCTGCAATTACCATTACACGCACTTACTCTCCACGGGTACCGTGCCAAGGTGCTAAAACGCGTCGTCACACTCGTCACCCACCGTCGCTATCTTTATTAAAAGCGGTTTCGTCTCGTTTCGCGCGCACATTAATTAGCTGCGCGTGTTACACACACGTTCTCCCTTTACAAAGGATCGAGGCACAGCAAAAAAGGAGAGCGAAAGACCGCGCAGAAGGCCGGCGCCTCTTTTTCGCCTCGCAAAAGGCTGCCACGCGTTCGTTATTACACGCTTTTCATCGCGCCTCTGCGGTGGAAAGGACAATGCGTGAAACTGATTCACGATCTTGCGGTGCACGCGCGCGAGAAGAAGGCCGGAAACAATGGGGGGGAGAAGGTGCGAGTCCGCGAAGTTCGGAGCCGAATTTTCGCGGGCTATGAACCGCGCATCCTGGCATTTTTCTCTCGTCCTCGCCGTTTGATTGATGCCGTACAGGACAATGAGCTGGTTTTGCATACAAAAATCGATCAATTTCAGGGGAAGGTTTTGTGCGAAGTCTGCAGCGTATATAGCTACTTGTTTCTATTAGCAAGTAGTGTTTTTATTTTAAGTGCGATCGCGATTTCTTTCTTTCTCTATTTCAACAACGCAGATATTTAAAGATATACTAGAGATTTGGGAGGGTTTTGTAATCTTTTCCAATTCCTAAGTTCGGGAATTCTTTGATAGTTTATTTACATGAAAAATAAAAGTCGATAAGTGACGATATAACTTTTACTAAAGTAAACACTTTTTCGTCATTTCATCATCTGATTCAGCATCTGTCACTCATTGCCATAATAAACTGATCGTTACAAAATTATCGACGACTTTTCTCGTATGCCGATACACACGAACCGAACCATTTTTTATGCCAACAAGCGAGCAAAAAATAAATTCAAAAAGTACATACAGCAGAAAACTAGAATCACTTTTGCACCCTTTCTATAATTAAACCAATCATTTACCACTCGTTACACAGCATCCAAAAACAATGCTGCATCCAATCCAAATCTCCTCCGTAATAAGACCAAAAGAGGATCTTTTCCGAGAGGAAAGAGAGCAACCGCCGCCGCGCGCAGCCATTAATTACCGATCCGAGTGCCGCGCAGCGCTTCCCGTTACCAATGGGAGACGGATAAGAAACGCGATCCGTGCGCGCGCGCTCCGATCCGATCGGCGCCGGATAATTCAATCCCTGATCTCGCTCTCCCTCTCTCCCTTGCTACGTCGGTGCGGGCACGAAATTACGGCGCAGGCGGCTTCTAATTCGGAGCAGGATTAACCTGCAATCTTCGCGAGCTTTGGATGCAAGTGCGAGTATGTGCTGTGTTTTAGAAGAGTACAATGATTTAATTAGTAATGTGTACTTGATAAAATGGTACTCTTTAGTAACATAATAAAAGTATACTGATATTCTAATTCTTGCCGATAATGTATGTAAATAAATAACATAGATAACACAATAGTCTAAGTTAATTGTTTATCTTTTGGAAATTACTGTATATTTGTATTCTTAAATAAACTTACTCTGTCTTCTAGAAAATTTAAATTTCACGTACAACATTAAAATATTCCACCCGAAGTCCTTCAACAGTTCACACAACTAGACCGGTCTGTATGCTGAATTTGAATATTTTAATTAAAAAAAAATGGTTCACTCGTGAAACAGTTATACAAAATACCCATACAACTTTATTTGCGTCTGTCAGAAAATTTGCAGAAAAGAGAATGTTATTAGTTTTTATCTACAAGTTTTCTCCCCTTGCTGCTCCCTAGATTTATGACTTGAAAATAAAACTTCAGTACAACACCATACCTTATATTGAGAGACAAGCTTAACTTCTTCAAAGTCGGAAATTCAAAAACCTTTGATTTTGCAACACTTTTCGCGTTCTTTTTGTCTATTATATTTAAAATAATACTGCGAAATGACGAGATTTGCATACACTCTGCATATTCTAGATGAAGAGCGCGCTTTTGTTCAAATATAGTTAAGAGTCTTGGCGGATTACGACTCTGTGTGGCAATACGCGTAGCTTCCCAAGAGACTCTCGGTGAAAGGGCTTTTTCGCGTTGAGATAAAAACGTAAAAATCGGAATAGTAATTATTATTGGCACAGTATTCAGTAATAAACGAGGTGATTTATGACGATGATTATACAGCGCTACTCGCACAGTCATAATATCATATTTCATTTTTGCAAATTTTGAAAAATTCCTTGTACTACTTAGGTTTTTTTCAGTAATAACTAATAAACATTATGATGTGTTATTTATTGTTGGCTATATAACGTAAATTCTTCAATAAAGATCATAAAAAACGTCGAATATTTTCATTTCTTTTTATAGAAGCACTTCAAGCCGAACTAAAGTCGTACAACATCCGACGTTAGATTACTTTCGTCGTTAGTTATAATTAAAGACTTTATTCTTACGCCATCATTTAAAGAACACGAATTTACAAGAGTTAGGTGGCAAAGAATCGTAATTACCCTTTAACACGTTATTTCTCTGTTATTGCGATGGATTTCTCCTTTGTTTCTCCTGTGTATTATGTTTTCGAACCGGAAGCATGAGCAACAAGCCGACTGCTTGTAAATCATGCTGTACAATAGTATATCAAGTTCCAGGAATCGTTGTTAGACATATATCTTTGACGAACTTTTCATTGCCTAAAGGATTATGAATATTTAACCTTGCGATATTCCACTAAAATTTGCGTAAATCACATAACTGCAAATCTCACGATCCCTTTTCCAAAGAGAGAAAGTATTTTCCGCGCGCTCTTATTAAATTATTTCTTACATTTTTCAAGCCACCTAACTAACATTCCTCAAGTTTTATTCAAACTTCTTTCTATTACAACCTCTTTTCCATTTCGCAACCGCAATAAAAAGGAAAAAAATCGCGGCCTTGATTGAAATTAGCTCTCGATCTGAATTATCGTCGCTCGAGAGCCGTTTCGAGAGTCGCAGCCTCGAGATAACGGCGCTAGAGAGCCGCGCGCGCTCGCTCCGACGATGGCGGATCAGTCGCGAAAAAGAAAGCCGCCTCGAGATCGTGCAGCGATTGCCCTCCCCCTTGACTTCGTCGACGAGACGTCGTGCGAGCGCGCGGAGATCAAAAGAGCCCGAAGTAGATAGGGATGTAGTGATTTGGAGCTGCGCGAGAAAAATTCTTCCGAGTGACTTTGTCCTTTACGAACGAATGTGTGTGTGCGCGAAGAAAGTTTTTTTTTTTTTTTAATGTGACTATTATTTTGGCGGTAATAAACGTTTATATGATGGGAGTTATATAAACGAGATATTGTATTTTACATCGTAAAAGTGGCGATTATCTGTAATATTTTGCTATAAGTTTGAATCGGAAAATTTACAAGTATACTCTACGAGTGAAAAATAGTCTGAAATATTAGCAGTTATTTGGGATGAATTCAACGGTATAATATATAATTCTATAATTGAATTAATACGCACCAATACGCTTCAGATTCAACTCCCAGTGAATAATATGAGAAAATAGCCACTTTACCATGAACCCGCTACTGATATGTTAAATAACAAACTAATCTTGGAAACTCTCATGGAAATCAGAATATATTGCAGAACATTAAGCATCTTTGAGCAATATCAGAAGCTTTTTAAAAAATTGCAAGAATATTGAAGAGACTTAATGGTTCTTAATCGATTGCAGGCAAACCATTGATGGATACATTCAAAGAAACGATCGTACAAATTCCCAGATTATTCCGATAGATTTCCACTTTATTTCACATATAACGTATATATAGACAAGAATAAAAAGCTATTGCAGAACATCTCGTGCGATCTCGTTGCAATCTAAGATACAAAATGTCTCGAAAGCCGCGAAACAATCGCGCCGCCACCTTATCCAATTTTTGAAGACGGAGGATTATTAAATAATATCTTCAAAGGTATCGGGCGATCTAAACGAAACCTTATAGTGAGAACTCGCGCCATTTCACATGCACACGCGTGATGTGCGAGGAAGTACTTATATTCAAAACTCACGCCACGACTCATCATCGAAGACACACAGAAACGCGTGTACACTCACAACTATCGTGGCGAGTGACGAAATCATCTCCGTCAAATTCCACGGCGCGTTACCTCAGATGGAGAATCATTATGACGGAGGAGCTTCTCAGATGCTCGATCGTACGCTTAAGATAAAAGACTGTATAATACCTATACGTGTGCATGTGTGTGTGAAGACTCGCGCTGTAATGGGCGAGGGAAGAGGAGACGGATAAAAGTGTGCGAAAGGGCCATTACCATGTCTATATTTCTCGTATTATAATACTTCGAGTCTGTGTCTGTATATAGATCTCAGGGATGGTATAATACGCGCGCGTGCTCTAATGAGCGCTGAGGCTCTCATCTTACGTGATTTACATCTACGGCGATGCGAGAGCTTTTTCACCGCGGCGGATTTTCCCCGGTTTCTTCTCTGTCACGACTATGAGCTTTTTTCTCTCTCTTTCTCGCGCGCGTATATACGCGGGATTGATGTCACCGCAGAACTCATGTGTCAAGCTCGCGCGCGCGCGCGCGGGAGTGGGCTATTTTTAAGCGCCTCGCTGAGTTAATAGTTCGTCATTGTTCTGTTTTCTATATGCGCAAAGATAATAAAGCGGCCGGTTATATTGGGCCGTTAAGATTTAATTATCGCTCGCGTTTATGACGCCGGGCAATTAGTCATCGCGCTTGCATTACGATATTATATATACATTTGTGAAGCGCGCGTCTATTGAAAAAAAGGTTCGAGGAATGCCATTTTCGCGTGTACATGTGTCATTGCAAAACGGAGATACTTACGAAGAGAACGAAAGAAACGTACACTGCCGTTTCAAAAGTTTCGATAAATTATTTATGGCCGCCGCGCGCGTTCGGCTAATTAAGATGTTTGAAGCTGCAGCAGCAAAGGTCCACGCCTCTCGATTGTCTTCGCATTAGCGCAGCGCACAGCAGTCACCGCCACTGTCTCGTTGGATTATTCATGATGCGCGATTGCAAGCGAGGGGGCAATTAAGAGTGAGTAAGCACACGCGGTGAGGAGTTAGAGAGAGTGGAGAGTGGAATCGTACCGCGCGGGGATTAATGAATTTTGAGGAATCGCGCCTTTCTCCGAATGACTGCTAGGATCCGGAGCGAAGTTACAAAATTCAATTTTCATACAATGCTCGTGAATGTGGGGATCGCTTGATTTTGGGAATACAGGGAGCTTCCGGGGCACGGTTGCGTTGTGTTTGGTAACGGTTATTACTTGTGTATTTACGGTAATGAGAGCGACTGTTTTATAAGTGTTTGTGACTGTGCTTAGTTTGGTAATGGTAAATAACGTTGTTTTCTCTTGACGAAATTGACTTTCGTTTTTAGATTGCTATACGTGACGATGCGAATATGGTTATTATCTCGTTATTTGAGAGATTTATGATTTCATGGAAAAAATAGGTATAACAAGAGTTTTTCTGACCTGTATTCATGTAGGTGGAACTGTTATAATCATACAGTATAAATGCAAAATTTGAATAACAATAGCCATTGATATTTTACTACGAAAATTCTGTTAATCATTGAGACTAAAATTAAGTATCAATTTATAAACTTAGGTCTATTATTAATTTAATGGCACATGAAAATTGATTCACCTTTAATTAAATCGGTGCTTTGAGTATTAAAATGTAAGTAAAGTATAGTTGCCTCTTGTACTTATAACTAAAAATACAAAATTACAGTACACGTATTCATTATTTTCAGTACAAGTAAAGTACAATAGTAAAACCGTTATTTTTATAAAAATATATATGATTTTTATGAGAATCTTTATTGAAACCCATATATATAAATTGTTATAAAGATTCACTACACCATTTTTTTCCATCCCTATAAAGCAACTTATATTTATCTATCCTTATCATAAACGTATAGCCCGTAAAGCTGCTCAATACACTCAAGCGAGACATTTTGTTTCTCATGCTCAAGGTTGTTACAATATCTGCACTGCAAGTATTTCGAAACAAAGCGGCTCACAAGATTAAGACGGAAAACCAGTAGCGCACTCCACTCGCATCTCATTATATACGCGAGCAAGACTCGATCCACTTTGCACGCATCCACGAACTCGAGGCACAACAATCCTCTCTATGCGCTCTCCTTCGAACTCTCCTCGTATCACCCACTTCTCTCATATATATATACGGCAGCTACTACGCGGGTTGCACGAAATTCGATATAATGCAACGGTAGCCGGGAATAACGAGCTTCCGGCACGCGATCACAGCCTACCGAGTGTATTACACGTGGCGCGCAATCCCTTATTTCCAACGAAAAGCCATATGCTTTGTATGTGTGAGTGCACGCGTGCCCTTGATTTCTCACCACTTCCCATGCGCGCGTGCGCATTGCTAAACACACCCGGCGCGGCTCGCGGTTTGCGTGATTTACTTATAGCTGCACACACGCGAGATCCGAATCGTGGTGTGGAGACGAATAAGACGCGTGGTTCTGACGTCGCGAGCGAGAAATGCCGCGCTTTAATTATCTTAATTAAGGCCGGAGAAATGACTTATATGCAAAATAACGACGAGGGGGAGATATGTAAGCGCGCGCAGCTGCGAGGAAAATTGAACAATCGCAGGTGTTTTCGCACGACCGAATTACTATTCGGCTGCTATACGGTGTACGCCGGCTGCACTACTGTACATAGGTGAAGAAAGTAGAGATATGTGGGTTCCTTATCGAGCGGGAATCCTTGTAGCGTGAAAATTATATGTGAGTTTTGGTTTGTTGTGAGCGTAGGAACTACAAAACTACGTGGTGCTTTCGTATGAGAAAAAACAAAAGTGTTTACGTGCACTTTGCTTAATTGATGGTGTACTAAAACCGGTGTATACTTATCTAAAGAGTGCTACTGACTTTTTGGATTGTCAAAAATATAAGTAATTAATTCAGAAGTAGAAGAAAATCTTTACTGTTAACGAACGCATGTTTAGATTTGGACAAATGAATGTTCATTTAAAGTTAGACAAATTAGGTAGTTTACTGAAACGATTCGTGACTTAACTGTTAACCGAATATAAAAGTAATGATTTTGTTTTCTCTGTGTTCACATAATATCGATAGGACAATTGAGTTGGAGATGAGTAAGTAATAATTGGACTTCTTCAAAAGTAATTTATAATAATAAGGAGCTTCCTGATGCTTGAGAACCTGCTGTCAATCCACTTGTCAAAGTTGAATGAACATGTTTTCACACTAATAATGAACTAGCTAAGTAGCTAAGTATACGTAAATGAAGACACAAATTAACTACAATAATGAAAATTTACTACTGTACCACGACATACATCAATTTATATTTATTCATAAATTAAACTAACGTATTAAGGCATCAATCAAGAATATAGATACTCAATAATACATAACAGTCAAACTAACCAAACTTATTATAATAACCAACTAACACAAGAACATCTTGCTCGCATACATATGCATTCAATTCAAAGAGCACGTATAATATAACCATAAACTGCCACGGGACAACTACGCTAACGAGGTGCAAGAGAAGCGCGCAGACGTTCATATGTATATACAACCATAAAATTTTCGTCGTACAGCATAAATACACGAAATATGAACATGTGGACAACGGGGTGTGAATACTCGTTTATTGACGATTCACGAGATCCACACTACACGAATCGATCTTATCGAATCTATGCTATAGTACACGTGTACTAGGATTATCATTATAATAGTCAAGTGTATAGAATAGACATTCGAAGATCTGTTGCTGTGTTGAGCATTAGAAAGCATAATATTTGCGAACCTACGCTATATCATTAATATCGATAATTTATATTTATCATATAAGTGTTATTTATATCGCATTGAATAAGGATACTTATTATAATACACTAGATCTTATCTCCAGTCAAACATTTCGAGCATTGAATCCAGCATTAAATATATAACCGCAATAAATTCAGCAACGCTATTTTTGATTACCCAATTACACAATCCAAATTCACTCGTGCTTCAAAAAAAAAAAAAAAAAATAGCCTCTCTCGAACTTTCTCACATCTAATATATCCCAGACGCCGGGCTTCCATTCACTCTGTCGACAAAAGTCCGCGTGTTCGAAAGTCGTCCATCGTCCGGCCACGCGTTATCAGCATCGGAACTCGCCGAATGTATCATCATTTAGCAACGATCGGCTCTTTCATCGTCGCTCACTTGCGCAATATTATTCTCGCCGTCGTTTCGCATTTACATAAGCCATAGTAACGGCAGCATATAGCACATTAGCCATCGTCGCCCACTGCGATCGGCGCGCAGCATCAGCGGAAACAAAGCTGTCGCTCGCGCGCGCGGCGCTTTCTTTTCTCCCCCTGTAGCTGCCATTCGTCAATCATCGCGGCTCTTTTTTCATCTTATCCGCGCGTGTGGCTTTCTTCTTCTGTTGTCTCGATGGGTAACGATGTGACCGGTTCTACAGCCTACACCACGCAGAGTAAGGAATGAGGTTCTACGACTGTTCGGTAAGATCTATAGAGGGTGGGTATATCATTATTGGACGAGGATGAGAGGAGGTGGCCGTGGGCGGTGGAAGAATAGCTTCCGTGGAAATAGCTTCCGAGGATTCTAGAAACGTGGATGGATGTGCGTTATTAAAGTATCCATAACAGAAATGAAGTAATAAGAGAATTTTTTATTAGAGATTTTCTTTCGCTCGAACATTTTTTCTTTTTACACCTTTAAATAGAAAAAATAAAATGAAATTTCTTTTAAATTGTGTGAGGCTGACATGACTACATTTTGACGACAAACACTTTATGTATGAAGAAAAATATATATATTTTATACTCTCTTGCAGAAAAGATGTAATTATATATTATGCTAGTAGCATAATAAATGCTCCTTAATCTCCTAGGTACTACACTTTCACGATACAAAGCTTACATACTTCAGACATGTAAAAATTTCACCTACTTAAGATTACGTGAGTTGCGAAATAGATTACTTAAGTATATAAGATGCATTATTGAGGGTAAAACAAAAGTAATAGTCCTACAAACTCCGCCGTAACTTATAAACAAGCGAATTATAGGATAATTTATTTGCGCTCACTTTCTTCATAATCACCGTAATAAACATGCACGCGATAGCAAAACGATCATCGCAAACTAAATTAACAAGATAACAGACCCGTTAAAAATATTCTTAATAAGATAACGAACTCTTTGCAAAACCTCGACGATGAGAGGATGCAACGGTAGCCACAAAGACGAGAGAGAGTGAGAGAGAAAAATCATCAATCAATCTCATCCGCAGCTAAATCTCATGACTCTTCAACTGGCCCCCGGGGGAAAACGGACGACGAAACACACACGCTTGCGCGTACGGGTGCTTTCGCTCGGATCCATTACATTAAATAAAGAGGCTGTAATAGACGCTAGACGTTTACGTACAATGGAAGAAAAATAAAGTAGACGGTGGCGTAATTGCGATGATGTGGTACACTATTTTCAGAGGATTCTCGAAATAATGTCTTAGAAGACACCGCACAACGAGATAAGTAATAGTCGTCTTTAGTGCGGTTTTGTTTTAGTAGTCACATAAAGAAACAACTTATATTATTATCAAACTGGAAAATTTTTCTGAAAATAATTCATTTCGCAATCGAAAGTGAAGAATGTATTTTTAAGAACTAGTTTTCACGTTTTTGTAAAATTATAACTTTTTAAATGACACTGTATATTGATTTCAGATATTGTTCAATTTCCGCTTATTATATAACAACTGTGATTCACTATTATGAAAAACGTTTAAAAATAAACTAGAATAAACATTCAAACACGCGGTTTTTATTAGTATAACAAAACATCATTAGTATATTAATTGTGTCTTATGAAATAAATGTGCACGGAATTACCCACTATTTCACATATTATATCTAATCGTACAAAATCTATGGGTTTGTACTGAATTTCACAACTGCAGGTTGTATATTACAGTATTCAATGATATTTATGAGTGTGAAATGGTATCTTTCCCATTTCATTCTGGGATAAACATCATAGAAAACAATATTTTTGACTGTTATTAAAAATAAACACGCAACATTTGGCTTTCTGTCGAAATCTTGATAATATAACACCATATAGAAATTATTTCATTTCTTAACATTACACACCAAATCTTAGACTTGGTTTATTACAATAATACTATAACTGACATGAAAGATAGTGTTTAAAACAAATTTGTATTTTTTATTCTTTCTTTCATTCGCCTCTCAGATAGATAATCATTAATAACTCTAAACATTTAATATGTAACGATACATGCAATTAAATACCGGTATCGGTATTATGACAAAACACGTATCACAACAAAACCTCTGAAACACAATCATCACCCACTTGTCGGGACCCCAACTAGGGCACGACAATTTCAATCGCACACCTATACAGACGCATATATATAGCGCCATTTCGACACCCCCCATCCAGCGTCGCACAATCGCCGGCTCATCGTCGATCCCATGCAGTCTATTTGTCTCAGCGAGGCACTAAATAAGCGCCTCTCTCATTTCTCCGCTTCGTTAGCGGGTACACATACACTTATATCTGCCACGGCAATCGGCCTGCGAAAACCGTAATGCGCGTCTCCCGTCTGATATCCTCTCCTCCTGCGCGCGGCGACAATCCGCCTCCGCGTCTATAGTAAGTATATAATAGGAAAGGACACCGCGTGTGCATCTGTCTTTTAAAAGCGGCATAGAGGCAAAATACATGTGCGACGACGCGCAGTCATTTATTTCGCCCGCGGATGCGCGCGAGCGCAATTATTTTCGTCTTTTTTTCGTCTTTGTCCTTCGGTATACATATACTCTTTCCACAATACCACCGGTAGCGCTTCGATCCTTCACAGGTTTGCGGTATTGTTGCGATAGAGTTTTCCCCAGGGGCTAGTTCGGCGAGAGTTATGAGAGAGAAGAGGTGCGTTCTACTTAGGACGAGGGAAAGACTTTGTTACACCGTAACTAATTCATTTTTTTTAGCCAGCCGAGCGCTGGCTTATGAAATGCTCAATTTATGCGCGCGAATATCATAGTGTGTCGAGAGGCTTGCGGGATCTCAGGTGGCTTGTATTGTAAGACCACAAGTCGGTGGTTGATTCATATTGAAATTAAGTTTAATTTATTTCTTAATTGTTAATGATAACCTATAAAGTCTAGAGTCATATCGTATTAAATTACCATGTATTTAAAAATTATGAATTTTATAGTTATGTGATGTGTCTTTTTGCGTCCAAGATCGCCTTTCATAAGTCTACTGTAGAACATTTGAAATTGACAGTCCTTAATTTGAATCTCAAAGTCAGCGGCGAATCGTCAATATCACTCGAGTTACACTATGATGAATGATGTGATATGAAGAAGATGATTGAAGGACCGAGAATCTTTAGGATAAATATATGGCTAGGAACATAAAGAAACAAAAGTAGTTCTAAACTTGAGCTTCTAAATTAACACCTTGCTCGCGATGAAAAAAAATATTAGACAATGATATTAGATTTGAAAAAAGAGTATTAAGTTTTTAGAGTATACATTAGAGGGGGATCGTAAAAAGCATTCCAGTGAATAGCTTTCAAAATCAAATGGAAGGATACGAGATTGCTACACTGCATCCTTGATGCTGAATCAGCACAGTTCCAAAAATCGACGACGATCCAGTATAAAACACGTCCTTTGCTGTCACCGCAGAGCGAAGAATTTGCACGAAGCATGTCTTGTAAGTCATATACTTTTAGAAACATCGTCTAACCATATAAAGTGTACAAAGAGCGTTATAATTACGAAACGCGATTGCAAAATTATCGTTACTTTTTTCTTCAAACTATCCTAAGTGATTAATGAATTAAAGCATTAATCAATGCCTGTAAAACTTTTTTTGTTTCTAATCTAACGAAAAATCTACTGTAAAAACAATTTATTCCCCTACAATTTAAAGGCGACGTACAATTCTCCATCGACCTCATGTTAGTTACAAATTCAATTGGGCACGAACATTGAACTCATTACGAATGATGCATTAACTATCCCGGCATTACCCAACGACGCCTCATCGGAAATTCACCCCATCCTCGCGCGACTTACAAAACACCACCATCGCACGACAAATTTATGACACCTCATCTCTCTCTCTCTCTTGCGCGCGCCGATTCTCAACCATCCACTGGAGTAAACCTGCTACCCACACGTACAGCTTGGGATCGATGGCTATCGGCTCTCTCCGTCTCTCTCACTCTGTGTCGCATTCGCGTGGTGGCGTAACGCATTCATTAATGAGCCGCGACAAGTCCGATATCTCGGTCAGTCACGATTGTCGCGCGGCGAAATCTTCCCCTAGATTTACAGCGTCGCGCGCGCGCGGCACCTGAACGCGGAGCCGAGATCTGGTTCCTGAGGAACTTGCTCAACTCCCACGTTATACACTGTCGTCGTCCATCACGGTTGCAAGACGACGAAACGCGAGAATTGTAGTTTTGAGAAGGATAAGGGAAGGTTGAGGGTTTGCGAGTGGGGAGAGGAGATAAAGGTAAGACGTTAAACTACTCTTAGAGTACGTGGAAAAAAATAAATAATTCTACTGTGTGACTTGATTTAAGTTGAAAATAGTAGGTTTGTTTCACTTACATCGATGTCGATAAAAAGAGTATTGAAGAAAAGTACAACCTTCCTTTAGTTAAAGTGGAATGGGCAATACATTCTGGTACGTTGAGACAGCTTTAAAACAAATGGAGTTCTAAAGCAAATAACTTTGAAGCCAAGTAGAAAAGAAAAAGAATCTTCTTTATAAAAAAGAATTTGTCTTTTTTCAATGGAATTTCGGCTTTTCAAAAGTAGTGGAAACTACATTTACATATCATTTTTATGACAAATAATGGGTAATTTTATCAATTTTTCTTTATAATATCATTCTATTTTAAACCTATTGATTTAATGATGCAGAATGGTTAAATTAAATATATTTTCTTTTCGTCTAAGGCCTGTAAGTAACTCATTTGACCGCGTTACAGTTTTTTGTATCGTCAAAGATAGGCCCAAAAGCCATCACTAATAGTCACTGTACTACATCATCTTGCAAAAGTTAAAATTGGACAGAAAAATTACCACAGTAAAACAATGTCATTACATAATTATATATCCAATTGTTCGAATGATAAACATATCGTTGAAGTTTCAATCAGCCAAGCGATATAATCTATAAGCTTAAAGGAATAAGAACTTAATCTGGAGATAATATTGAATCAAGAAACGTTAAAAAAGAAGTTAAATATAGATAATATCCTCAAAGGTAAATTGCATATATTTTTATTATGAAAATTATTCTCCCAGGTCAAAATCTGATAACCGTTCTTACGTATATTATATACATTATCCGTTTAAACAGTTGGCCATTGTCTTACGTGTCAACCCAGAAAACCCATGACAGACGCAAACAACATTTGAAGCGTCACTAAATCAATAAATACCGAGGAATGCAGCGGATAAGATTTTCCAACGAGGCATCTCGTCTCTCGCACGCGCAATAATTACACAACGCTCGTTATAAAAAGGGTTATGCGCGGCAGCGCGGTGAAAGCCCTCCGTATACGCTCTCCAAGTAATGGAAACAATTACTCATTCATTACCGGCGCGCGACGCAAGTAGCCAAAGTTCACTTTTGTATACGCCTTATGCACCGTCTCTGAAGCACTACGAAAAAAGCCCCTGAAGAATCTATCCCCCACCTTTTTAATTGCGGTATGAAGATAAGGATCTATCTCTCGGTGCGACGATGATGACTCGCGCGCTGAGAATCGGACGGATTTCACTCGGACGTCGTGTTAGAGAGAAAGAGGAGAGAGAAATATTCGAGTGGACAATACGCGGTGGTAGACTGTGATTGAGGGGAATTTGCAACATCTTTTTGATAGATGTTCCGAGCCGATAGAAATGGCATGTCTCTCTGACTTTCCGTCCGAAATGTTTGTACTATGGTACACGCGCTATATTTCAATGCCGCGTTGGACGCTTGTTATTTCGAAGGTTTCGACACAATAATTTTTTGACGTTTGTATTAAGCGTATACGTATAGCCAAGGCTGGGTACGTGTGAGGAACGTCTCCGTCCCGCCTCTGACATCATTATTTACGGGATTACGGTGCGAAACTCGCGCGAGCTTTCTTGAGATATTCTCGACGACTCTCTTCACGTAATGTAATGTTGTTTTAATACACGCGCAGCGCGCGTTTGAAATATCGACGTCGCGCGACGCCTTCGTCGACAATGATGTGCAGGTCTCTTAATTAAGCCTGAAATTCTACATAATAATGGCGTAGAAAGAAAAAACGAGGCAAGTGTATCGTTGAAGGATTTAGTTCCTAATTAGGCTCTAATTTTCTGATCAATTTTTTTAATATTCAAATTTTGTTTCTATTACGAAAGTTTGTCGAGAACGAGAGTTTGAGAGAGCAGTATAATTAATTGTTGGATTGAGTGCAGATTTATTGTTGAGAAAGAGCATGTTAAAATCATTTGGAAGGGAAAAAAATTTGATCCAAAAATAGCATTATCGTAGTGTAGTTACTATATTTGTAAGTGAATAAGTAAGTTTTTATTGTTGTTGCTCAGTATTTTAAAAGCAGATTAAAATCACAATCTCAAACAATTAATGATTAATCTAGTTCACAATTGTGTAAAGTGCCTATAATAAACCCCTGCTGGAAATGGATTGCATATTCAGTTATAGTAAATAGGTCATGTACTTAGGTATAAAAAATGGGTACAACTTATTGAATGCTTGTACATTATTAAAATTCTTTTTTTGCCATTATTCTTCCATTTATTGAATTACAAAACAATATGAGTTACACATATGCTTAGTTTAGTGTATAAGATAGAAATTGTGGAATTACAAGCAACAAGAAACAGTTATATACGTACTTTGAAGCAATTAACAATAGTCTTGTTATGGCAATGAATGGAAGAGAACTAAATAAATAATACACGTTTTTATTAGTAGATACGCAATAAAATAAAATTTTCCTAGACAACCAATGAATTAAAGATAATCATAAATCTTCAACTGAAAAAATGTTCAATATGTTCTAAAAAAATAATCCACACATAATTTCACATTATGCTCTCATTTTTCAGCTTTATATTTCAGAAACAAATTAAAAACTTTTTTCCGACTCGTCTATTCATCGACAAGATTTAGAAATCATCGCGCGAATCGAAACCCATATCAATGCTAAAGACTTGAATAGGTAATTAATCGCAACCGTTTCTCACATTCGGATAACTGTCTTCTTGCTAATAATAGACTGAAGAATCCCACAGCGATCTTCCTTTCCGCAATTACAATTCCTCAACAAGGATCTCAAAACCACACGTACATACATCCTTCAATAAAAATCAATAAGATCGCCATCAAACATAACTGCGAAATCTGTCTCGAACTTTCGTAAAAACGCGCACGGCGATATAGCCCGCGTGCGGGCGCGCATGTAACAGGGACACACTCGTGACTGACAGCTCTCACACATACTCGCGGTGTCTCATCCTCGCGCGCTTTGCGTCCAGAAAATGTGGCACCCATCCATCCACACCATACACAAACACAGAGAGATATTGCCTCATCGTTCTCATAACCGTGTGCGTCCTTATCCTTCCCCACGGCGTCGCCGTCCTCTAGACAAAGACACGGCTTCTCTCCTCGCTGCTTTTATGTAATAGTCTTATTACTATCGCGAGCGAGCTAGCGCTTCTTCTTCTGCCTGCTGCTGCTGCTGCACGATGCATATATATGCGCGCGCACGCTCGCCAGGCGCATATCTTTTTCTCGCCACTTATGGGAAAGTCGTCGACGTCGCTGCAGATGCGCTTCGCTGCGCGCAACCAAGAAAGAAAAAGAGAGAGGGGGAGACAGAAAGAGTCATATTCGATTATGAGGATGCGCTCGCGCGAGATCTTGCGATTGCGAACGTGTGGATATCACCAGTTGGTTCTTTTCAATGTGGGCCTGGATTAGTTAGAGGCTAGTTGTTTCCAATAATAAAGGAACCGAAAGAATTGTGACCGAGCATCCTTTAATATCACGAATCGTGCGTCTATGTAATTTAGGCTACTTTATTTACTATAAATCTACGTTAAATTTTGCTGAAGAAAACTGTTTATATAAGTACGTTTATAAACCAGTATACAACATTATTTTCTGACATTATTAATTGAAAAAAGGTTTGGGCTTATACGTAACATCGGCATGAAAAATGCACTCCAGTGGGACCAAACTACTTCAAACTTTCGCATGCGCCTCCGCGTTCGCTTTTTACACGATCATCATTGTTTTTCGTACTCTTTGCACATATAGGCTTTATAACCCGGCAACGTTTACCACGATAGTTACCAATTTTTCATTCCCAGTCTAAGTGATTACTCTTACCGTAATATACGAATTTTAGCTAAATTAACGAGTAGCTACTCGTTTCTCTTATGAAGCTATGATTTATTGCATGTTTGTACTGTATTAGCATTTAATGACGAGCATTTTGCCGCATATTTGTAGCGTATTAATGTCCTTCTCAAATACGATATTTAGGATGTTTTTACAGTCATTATATCTCACGTGTGTGTGTATTTCGGTCCCAATGATCGGTACCGTTACGCTGTTTGCCTTTACATAAGGATCTAAGTGTTGTCAGTTTAATTTCGATCGGTTCCACAAGTGGGTATACTTGATGAATTCGAATTGTCAAAATCGTGCGCCTTTGCCTAATGTCGAAAGTATTAGTATATAACAGCCAAATCCTTTGCTCCATTTTAAATATTTAGGTTGACGAAATCGTTTGTCATCTTATGATAACTTTGACATTAACTACGAAAACGGGTAAAAATATTACATAGTATTTCATAGCCAGCCTATTGTTTAAATGTAATCTAGTAACAATCAATTGATAGGATAGTAAATTTGAGTGGTTTTTCGTTATAAACATCACAAATAAAGCGTAAATATAATTACTTATGTGTAGCGTAAGTGAATTTTCACACAACTTAATTGTATGTTAAAGACCTATTCTGATGCCAAGATATTACGAAACTTTATATTTATTATCTTCTTCATATTATTATAACTATTTAAAAATATGAAAATGTTTACACGGTTTTAAGTAGACGAGTAAATCTACTAACAATGAGTACAAAAAAAATCGATCTTTCGGTCTATTGTTGGAAAATTTACGCAAAAAAGGAAAGCGGATAATTTCTATTCACGAAAGAAAATAGCTCATTGTAGGATAAGCCTCACAAAGGGACATTTTTTATCCGTCGATATACGTGTGTCTTAATAAAACAGACAGAAATTTCCCCGCTATCTTATCGTCGAATCTAAGGATCTAATCGAGTCTCACGGCACGTGTGCGCAGGCGCGCACCAATATTACCGATATCGCTCGCATGACTAAACTCTTTAGCTCCTCGGTACATGACAATTGGCCGATTCAGATGTACGTATACACATACATCGTGTACACGCTCTCGAATAATTCTCTCTCCCTCCCCTTGGATCGCCCGTATATGCCGCACAGAACTGCCTTTCAACTGCAAATGAAGTTTGCACACACGTACACACATACACAAACGATAAATCTTAGCACGCTCGCTTAATCGCAGTTGCACCAGGGTACATAACGTGGTACGTGGCGTGTAAGCTGGTAGGGAAAAAAGCGACATTGTTTTCGTATCAATCAGCTAGTTACATCGGTACAAAGTGTCTTATCGGAATCACCATCGATACTTTAGTTCGTGCGCACTGAGTTTCGGTCGTAAAATTTGCAAAATCGATACGTAAATGAAATATTCTATAGCAGGCTTTAGTTGAAGCGTAGTTATAGAAAATCGATAAAACTTTAATGACATATGAAATTCTTAAACTTAAATTATTTTCTATTAAATGTTCGTTTATAACGTCAATAAATAACAATAGAAAATATATAATAATAAATAATATAAAAAACTTTAATTCTTATTAGTCCATCTTGGTGCTACTACAAACATTCTGTAACTGCCACAAACATTTGAGTAATTTCTTTGGCTTATAGTGTATTAGTGAAAGGTCTTACGACGATAGCTAAAGATGATTTGTTTAAATTATTTTTGAACTAAACTAAATATTTATCCATGTTTTAAGCTATTTTATAGCAAAAGAACCAAATGACGAATAAAAAAAAATCGCTTTGTATCAAATAATTGGAAACCATCAAGGGCAAATGACGTACAAAATGGTTTTAAAGTTAATAATATTTTCATTATTTATTGCTTTTATTATGATTTCTATTGTAATACTACTTCATCTATAATGATCAATTAGCTGGTGTTCCGGTTCTTTAGAAGCAGCTTCCAACTCATTTAGCAATTCGAAAACTTTTATCACTGCTTCCTTAACATCAGCGTGTGATTTACGATTCTCGCACAAGTATGGCTTCATAAGTATCTAAAAGAAAGTAACAATCAGTAACCTCGCAATAACTAAGATTCAATTTGTGCACGTATGTGTGCAAGCGCGGATCTATAGGTATTTTTTATTAATTTATATCTTACCAAACAAACATTTGTTGGACCATCTTTCTCTCGAAGTTCCTCGCACTTAGCATCAACGTTTTCGCATGTAATGTCGCTCTAGAACAAAATATTTAATAATAAAACTCCGCCCCTGATAATTAAGACTGTTGTTTAATTACCTTCTTAATTTTCTCTTCTATGTCTGCTTTAACTTCTTCAGCTTGTGCATCCTAAAATTTTTTCCGATTTTAAGAACATTATTTCTCTATATTTAATATTAATTAAAATAAGTATATGACTTATGAATTACTTACTATTACGTCTACATCTAACTAGAATTGCAAATGTAATAGAGATGATCTTCAACGCCATTTTGGTAGTCTTACTTTACAAAAATTAAGTATCGGCTATTTACTGAAAAATTATGTATGCTTCTTTGAGTCAGAGAAGTATATGAAGTTCGTACAAAAAACAAGTTTATGAGTGACGTGCCATATATCGTGAAAACTATATCAGACTCTAAAAATGGTAATAAATTAATCGATAACAAATATTTCTACAGGCTTCTATTTAACAAATTTTCCAATACATATTTCCATATATATATTTTTACGGAAGGAAATCTTTTCCAAGACTGAAAAATTAATAAATTTTGTTACTCAATCAGAAATTAATTAATAACAAAAATTCGTTTTTATAAAATTAAGTATAACAACAATTCTTTTATACCACTCTAACCTCAAAATCATAACTTTAATATGATTATTCGGCTCTCTTGGTATAAAATACGGTTCGGAAC
>UXGD01000662.1:0-50456 GCA_900474315.1 Torymus auratus
AAGAGGCTGCATTACATGTATCTTAAGGTCCTTATAAGGCTCCTGATACGGACCTGATAATAAACTTCAGGCTCCTGGTAAGGACCTTATTTTAGCCGTAACTCAATTTCTAGTCGGGGGATAGATAGGGTTAGGTAGATCGCGCAATTTTTTCAAAAGCGCTTGGACTGCATTTTTGTAAGCTTTAGACTCTTAAAGGTTTCACTTGAAATTTTGGTATTTTATTACACTTTATCGTATTGAACATTTTTTCAATTTGTTACAATTCACAGTAAAATCTAATCTAAAATAGTCATCTTGCCAATAAACATAATATCCTTATCAATCAATAACAGTATCAAAAACAAAGACTCGTGGAAATGCAAAAGCATGTAGAAATCAAGATCCGTCGTCATTCGCCTTAAAATCATTTCTAATTATTACTCAGGGATTCTCGTGCCGTTTGTTTTTCGCTCACGGTAAAGATCTCCGGCCAAAAGCAAAGACGCAGCAAGGAATAAAAATTCGTGCGTCTTCTACTCTTCTCCGTCTTTATTGCAGTACTTATCTAAACATCTGTCCTCGTCTATCTCAGATCTCAACTCTCGTCGCCATTGGAACAACGTTATACTTATATATACCTATACATATACAGGAGCGCGCACAGTGTGCTGTTCGTTCATCTCTTTCTGCCTGTCAAAAATGTCAGCGACGATCATGTTGATGGACCGCAGTAATCGTTCACCGCGAAACTTATCCTCTTTGTCGTTGTCTTAGTCTCGCTGAAGCGTCGTCGGCATCGCCCGAGGTAGGTATAATCTTCCTCCTCGTGATAAGTTATCCTCATATTGCTCGCGAGGCTGAGTGTCTTTTCTTTGTCGACTCTTGTGACGGTGAACATAACCTTCACGATATGGCGATGGGCTCGCTCGCTGTCTCGCAGCTTTTTTGGTCGATCTTATCGTCCCGCCCAAATGTCAAAAGTAGAGCTTTAGAGGGCCAAGTATATGCAGAACCCATATAGCCATCATCAAGGGATGATTCAACCTCGGTTCGGCCGTTCTTGTTTTTCGCGCGTGTATTCTCTTCACTCCATTTTCGGTGATGCGTATTTTCAAGTGGGAATAATATACGCCTGTCGCTGTTTGTTGTGGGTAAATAGAGAGCTGTTTGTAAACATATGAATGTTATTATCGAAAGAACCGTTCAGTCCGCTTTACATAGATTTTTATGAATATTGGGATGGATGGTTACTTTTTTTCTTTAATTTAGCGTTATTTTCTTTTTTTTTTACTGTTGAGATTACTTTTAAAACGTAATTGCAACGTCTTTTTTGTAGATCTTTTAACCATGGCGGATGTAAGGCTGCTAGTTCAAGAAGAGGGGCGAGCAGCAAGAAATTTAATTGCATTTAATGTTCCATTAGAGACTGATAATATAGAAAAAATTAAAAGGAAACCACCAAGTGTTCCCAGAGTTTTGCAAGCTCCTATTCCCAAAAGATCAATTAAAACTACCACTCGAGTACGATCAGCATCAACTGGTCGAGACAAACGTTCAGGTAAAGATATTGTTTTCTTAAAATTGTTTTGTTATGAAGAATCTAATGATTTAGTTGATTATTTGTATACGAAAACTTCCAGTGTATAATCATTCCATATTGTTTTGCAGAATTGCAGGCAAGATATTGGGCATTTCTCTTTGGAAATCTACAGAGTGCTGTAGATGCTATTTACAAGACCTGTGAAGAGGATGAAAATATATCAGAATGTAAAGAAGTGATTTTGGTACTTGAAAATTTTACAAAAGATTTTCACAATCTAATAGAATGGTTTAAAGTGAAATGGGCCTATGAGACATCTGCGCCACCACTGCGAAAAACACCTTTAGCATGGGAAGTGCGCAAGACTTCTCCTTGCCGCATGTGGAATTCATCTATAGTGCAGCAAGTTAATTCGACTAGTCCTATTGAGCAAACCATTATTGAACATGAAGTCACTGCTACAAATGATAAGAGTGAGTCTACAGTAAAATCAGAAGTTTCTTCTAAGACTACAAAAGTTATAAAAGAAACAAAGAATCAAGCTTTCAAAAATGACAGTAAGTCAATCATTTTAAAAACACTTGCACATGTAAAATATATTGTAAATTTCATTTCATGTATTAAATTTTCTTTTTTTTTTAGTTAAAAGCTTGAAGGAAAAACCACTGGTTGCAAAAGTAAACACTAGAACAACGACTGTTTTGAAACGACAATCACTTACGAAAACATCAGAAAATGAATCTAAAATTTTAATTGAAACCAATGCTGCAAAAACCAATGCTGATACCAAAAATGTGAACACCCCACGCTCTAATCGAATACAACAAATAACTATCACTAGATCAAAAACCACAGAAACGAATGTGAACAACGAAAACAGTATTGATGGAGTATTGAGAAAAAACAATGATACAAAAAAGGATCTTTAAACAGTAAAAAATCAGATGAACACTAGTCTAAATAAAAATTATGCAATGAACGGATTAAGGTAACAACTGCATTTGCTAATATTGAAAATTTGATAATATTCTGATTCTTTACATATTTTTACCAAAACAATTTCCTTATAGATCGCCAAGCAAACCAGCTTTAGCTGCATCTTCAAAGGCGAAAATCAATTCTTCACCGAGGCCGGCCTACTCTACGATATCGCGAATGAAAACTACACTCAATACAAGTGCTGCGCCTTTGCAACAACAAAAGCAGCCTGAACCACCGAGGATATTCCGTAGTAAAACGACACTAGGCGTTAGAATGTCAAGTGCTTCCAACAAAATGAAACCGGGCACGTCCGTTATGGTGCGAAGGCGAATGGAAGCTCAAGGGGAGGTAATTTCTCAACGACATCATATTTATCCCTCGCCATTAATAACCCCCCACTCTAAATAAACAACATTAATCTTTCCTCAGTTATCAAGACAGCAGAGTTCGGGAGGTTCGGAAACAGGCGATATGAGCGCTTCGGTTGAAGTTCTCACGCCACAGTCAAAAACCAGCTCGAAATCGACCTCGCGGCAATCGCAGCCCAAGGAAGACGTGGACGGCTGGCAAACGGTACGCAGCCGTTGTCGGCGCGGTAGCACACACAATCTCAACATGTCCACGAGGTTCCACAAGCCCAGCACGACAATTTCACTGCCGGCGCTCTGCATCGACTCTGCGCCTGCTGACAAGAACAAAAAGAACGACGCACGGTTCAAGAGACGCAGTATAGGAGGCAAGATTCTCAGGAACGGCTTAGTTGACGCGGACAAAGCCAAGGGTGACGGCGCTACGTCTGAAAGAACGGGGCTCGACGGCAAACTCGCGAATGCCAACTCGAAGGTGTGACATTGAAAGCGACGTTCATGAATAAATCTTCAAACAAAATATTTCATTTTTCTTCAGACGGAAACTTCAAGCGTGGCCAACGTCACCGCGGCGAACTCCACGTCACTGACGATCGCCGCGATCTTTAAGAGCGAGGCCGAGCTACTAGAGAAGCGTATTCAGCAGTTTATGGCCGCTCAGGCAGAACGCGAGCGTATCATACTCGAGGAGGAGCGAAAGACTGAGGAGGCCGACTCACAGCGGTCCAAACAACTGTCCGACGAAGAGGCATCGCTGCAGCGGCAGATCCTTGAATTAGGTATTTCATTTAGATTTGGCTCGTGAAGTTGTAGAAGCGCTTGGATGAATAATCTTAAAATAAAAATATACAAATTTGTTTTAAAGAAATTATTGCGTTACATTACAGAAACAAATGTTCTCACGTTTACTGTGGAAAAACAACTATGTTTTAGAATCAACAGAAATAGACGTGGACACAGATGAAACGGACGGGGAAATACTTGATACCGAGGAAGACATCCCCATAACGGAGCTGGAACTGGAAGTGGTGGAGAACGAGGACATCGAGATAAGCTTGGAAGACCGTTACGAGAACATGCTAGAAGGCATGTCCTGGGCGGAAAGAATGGATACGCTGGCCCAATTACAGGATCTGGTCGCTAGACATCCGGGGCGAGCTCTCGAGCTTCACCAAAAGCTGTCGTCGCCATCGAGAAAGAGATCGCTGCCCGAGACTCTGAGAAGGTTGCTTGCTTATCTTTAAAAAGGTGTATTGTACGATCCTGTATGTATAACCGTACTTTTAGGTATCAAGCGAAGCAAGCCTGCGCACAGCACAAGAGGCAAAAATTGTTGATGGAAAAGTCTCAGCGTCTTAGAGAGCTGCTTAACAAAGTCGAGGACGTTAAGTTGGCAAAGAACCAGCTGATCGAGGACAAGCGAATAAGGCTGGAGATGAAGCTGAAGAGAGCAGAGGAGAATAGAACGCAGCATCTGCTGGAAATAGTGAGGAAGGCTCACGACGAGGATTCGAAACTGAAGGAAATTGCGTTTATCAACGAGCTTGAGGCGCAGAACAAACGGCACGATTTCATGGCTCTTTGCCAGGAGCAAGAAGAACGTTTACAGGCAAGTCGAAATTATGTCCAAATTGTCACCACATATCCTGATCTCTTCTAAAAACTAATCTTTACCTTTACCTCAACAGGGCATCCAGGAGGAACGTCAACGCCGCCAGGAGGAAAAAGCTGCGAAGGAAGCAGCGGCTGAGGAACGCCGCCGCGCCATCGAAGCCGAGCGTCAGCTGCGCATCCAGCGGATGCGACAAGCGAGACGCGAGCGGGAAGAGCGCGTAGGCAAGATGCAGCTCGAGCGCGAGAAGGAGCGCCAAGAATTGGCGCGCGAAAAAGCGCGCGACCGTGAGGAACGGCTGTCTGCCCTCCACGCTGCACAGCTGGCCAACCAGGAGGAACTACAGAAGAAGATCGCCCAGAAGCAGCAGGAGTCAGCCCGACGACACGACGAGAACATCGAGCACATCAGACAACGTGCAGTCGAGTCGTCTATCATGAGGGCCGAGGAGGTGCCGCCCATGCTCAAGAGCTATCCCTGTCTCAAGCAGTGCGCGCTCTGCAGTAAAGTCGTGAGTCTTCTTTATCCTCAAATATACCGTTGATTTAGCGACAAAAAAGAAACTGAAAATAAATGCTCGCAATCTCGATTCTAGATTCCCAACGAAGTGCACCTACTTAGCCACCTGAAGGGCAAGCTGCACTCGGAGGCGGTACGCCGCGTACACGACGGTCGCGAGCCCAATCGCGACGAGTTGCAAAAGTTCAACATCGCGCAGATCAAGGACCTGCAGAACTCAGCGGCGAGCAACAGCGACAGTAATCGCGTGGCTAAGGAGAAGCAGAAGGCGCTCAAGCGACGCAGTCGGAAGATCAAGCAGCGCATGACGGCGCGCAGTCAGGATTACGAGGGTTCTGTGAAAAGCGGCAGCGGCGAGAGTGGTGGTGGGGTTCAGGATTCAGCGAACAAGGCGAAGCTTCGCAGGAATCTGAAGGAACTGGATAAGCTGTGCCAGAGCCACGCCAAGACTACGTGGTCCGTCGTCGCGGTGGCAAGCCTCGAGAGGCACCTCGGCGAAATCGCTCGGACTTTTTCCAAAGCCGTGAGTGTCGAGTTTGTTGAAATTTCCTCTATGTCCGTGTATGTATAACGTATATATAATCGTTGTCTTTTTTTGACAGTGTGCACTGGATTACGATACGTTTCTGCAACTCAATGGTTTCGACACCCTGACGAATCTCTTGAACTTCGGCTTGAACATACAGAACGCCTCGCAAACGTTACCGAACAAGTGCGTTAATTCTAACTAGCTCATGATTATTTTTATTTATAATAATAATACAAGGTTTCGATCGATCAACGTCTTCGTTCGCTTTTGCAGAAGCATCGTGTCAGTCTGCCGAGTCTACCTGTCAGCTTTAAACGGATGCAGTACCAGTATCGAAGCTGTCTTACTCAGCAATAAGATCATCGTAATACTTGATCTCCTCATGCAGCGTCTCGAGGTGAACAAGATCATTCAATTTTTTTAAATGAACAAAAACACCTTGTGGTGTACCACACGTCGACACTCTTATACCATACGTCGGCAGTATTCGTATACTTTCTCGCTGGCCCTCGCGATGGCGCTCCCTGTACTGCTCTCGAGGTTTTAAGCCCAAACGCGCCTTCCTTTATCGAGTCCAGTCTATCCGTCGTAGATATATATGCGCGCGTTCGCTTATTCCACTCCTCGTTTTTTTTCCATCGCCATCTACCAATCTCTACCAGTACAAAAACTTTGCAGCAAAAGCACGTCGTTTATATACGACGGTCTCATTTTTCTCGTGCACGACTAGACGTCGAACCGAAAGAACGAGCAAAAGAAAATTTATCCTCGTATACGCGCGAAAGAGGGGGACAAAAAGGAGGAGAAGGAGGAGGAGGATCCATTGGACAGCTATGGCTGACGCGTCACGCACGCTCACCTCTCTTTAGCTACCGTCACGCGATGCGGCTTAACCTTTCTCTTTTTTCTTTTTTTTTGTCTCACTTATTCCTCGCTTCGACTGCCCATTAAAAATACTCGGGTATTTCAAGTCATTCTCTCTCTCGCGCGTGCTTATAATCTATCATTTTCTGAAAATCTCGTTTGGCAAACAATAGTACTTACCTATGAAATTTAAGAAGAAAAAAAGGAACTGCCGTCGGCAAGAGACGAGCACCGCGCGACCGACATAATGCGACGGGCCGTCACGCGCGGATTTGTCGGGGACGAAAAAGGCGCCGGATTAAAGCCTCTTAAGGTCGATTTCAGGCCTCCTGGAATTCGTCCCCCGCGAACGAGATTCCTTTCGCCTCCTCTTTTTTTGGCGGTCGCGCGGCGACGAGAGGAAGAGTTGCTCTCTTTGCGCTCTTGTTGCTCCGATATGTATAAAAGTCCGAACGCGCGACCGTGAGGCTTCGGTACAGTTGATAGGCGTAACGCGCGTTTTATTGAGAAGTGATTTTTATGAGTGGTCGAAAGAATGTGTTTCCATCATGATTCATACTTTATTTATCCATTTATTTCTATAATGAGCGCTTTGACGAAACGCAATGAAGTTATAATGCATAGTCAATTTTGAGTTAATTTTCCGAAAATCCAAAAATCATTAGCTAAGCAAAAAGTTACTCACAGTCAGCTCCACGATAACAAAGAATACCTCGATCCTTATTTCATTCAGTCACAAACAACAAACGTCACAAATAAATAAACAAAAACCCGTTCCCGTTTTCATCTTTCTTGCAGCACATTCCCATATAAACCGAACCGCGCACACGCGACAACACACAGTCTCTCCCATCATCCCGAAAAGAGTCGAGCCCCATAAACATTTTCCATTTTCAAACATGCACGCGTACGTACACACTTACATAAATAAAAGGAACATCAAGAGCGAGACGCGCGCGCGCGAGTTCCGCGAAAAAAGCGAGAACGCTAAAACGCGCGTCGCGGCAAAAGCGCATTCAAATCGTAAAAGGCTCTCTGCTCTCTCACTCTCTGGAGTGGCGCAAATGACAAATCGTACTCGGGCTCTCGTCGCACTTTCGCAACAAAGCAGCATCATATAGCGGCGGCGCTTCGATTCTCTGCTCTCGCCTCCCTCGCGTGACGTCACTAAAAGCTCTCTCGCCGCTAATGCATTGTCGGAGAGGAGTATATGCGGCCCGCGCGACCCTTTTGAGGTTACGCGGGAGAGATAGTGTGAGGGATGGAGAGAGATGATGGGGAGAGAGAGAGAGGTTTGTAACGAGCTTACGCGCGGTGTAGGTGCGTATTTTATTTAACGCGAATCCACGGAGGACGGCTGACTTTTGTATGTGTTTTAGGTTTTCGTAATGGGGGGTAGAGGCATTGTTGGATGCGTTGGGTATAGGGGAAGAATAGGCGGAGTGATAAATTTATTGACTAAAAAAGGATAGGAAAATCTACTGTAAAAGAGGCGAATACTCGTATAATGTGTAAAAAATTTAACTTACTATATAGAATTATCATGACATTTTTTTATGTTATACTTTCTTGGAGAATGAATAAGATCCGCTCGCGTATAAAGTAGATCGTTATTCTCTTCTCGAATTGAAAGGTTTATAAATGGATTATTATACTCGAGTCAGATGGATATCTCGTAATGAGATGTAAATGAAGATAAGCTGAACTCACGCTCGAATGAAAAATATAATCTATTACGCACCGAAAGACAAATTTATATATTCTGCTCGGTTTTAAAATACACATGTTTCCGTAACGAAGATCAATTAACATTTTCTACAGATAATTTTTGTTTTTCGTACAATTACACCATCATCTCATAAACTGTATGCTATTATCCGCAGGTGGTGACGAGCCTGGACGACGGCAGCCAAGCGCAGGAGATGCTATCGATGGGCGCGTCGACAGCAACGATGAGCGGCAACAACGGCGCCGTCGTCGTTGCGGCGATGCAGCTGCTTTGCGCCCTCGTGCCCGAGACGCCGCTCGATAAGCCCGCGATGCTGTCCAGGTTCCAGGATATCGTCGGGTGAGTGTTGTTATGCAAGAAAATTGTTGTGATTTATTAATGGTTTAGTGTAAGTCGTGGTGATTTTTATTTTAAAACATTACCGTGACGTGTTTAGTCCGAACCAACCTGACTCTAATAGTAAGAAATTGTTTATTCGAAAAGTTGATAAGGAACTTAATTTAAATAAATGATACTGGATTAGATGATCGAAAAAAAACACTTGATTGGTGTGAAAATAACAGCAGCAAGAATCGATCTTTAAACCGATTTCTCATCAATTTCTAACAATTTCCACAACAGCTGCGGCACATTCCTATAAAACCAAATTAACTGTGTAATCCCCTAAAGTATAAAACCTCCTTTACTCATAAGAATTTTCTTTCACTTCCAAAACTGCAGCAATAGTCTTAGCTGCAATTCGACCCCATCTACATGACGTAACCAGTTACACAAGCAAACAAACAACGGCGTTCACTCGGTATAATTCTCGCGGAACCGAATCCGCGCGCGCGACAGACAGACATGCCTCTCTCTCTCTCTTCGCAAGGAAAAAACTTGGAAAAACAGAGAGTAGGTGTAACCGGACCACCCGCGCCTCGTCATCTCTCTCTTTGTTTGCATGGCGATCCGATATCCGGACGAAGGCACCTGGGTCAACTTCCTCCGGACCTCCCAACCAGCTCTGCTATATACCAACCCTTTCCCATCACCGCGCTTTTCTTCTTCTGGCGTGTGTGTGTATATATTTTTGGCTGCCAAGAGTTTTTTTCGCGTAACTCGAGACGAAGAAGTAGACGCCGCGCGCGGGAAAATATTGTGACTCGGTTAAAGGGGTTCCCCTTCTGTCTATGTGTCTGTGTGTGTTGGTTTTGCTTCTGTTCTTCGTTTTTCCGAGGTTGGCGGGCGCAGAGGTGTAAGGTTACCACCACGCGCGCGCGGCTGGAAAAACTAGGACGCCGTTGGTTGGTACTGGAGGGGCGCGACCGCGTATATAACGCCAGAAGATATGTATGGGAAATGGAGGTGAGATCGTGGGTATGATGATGGATTGAGAATTTAATTATGTGATTTTTATTTTCGTCGAGTAAAACAATTTTTTTTTTTGTCAAAAACACAGACCAGATTTTCACATATACATCCTATATATACTTTCCATCATCCTCAGGCGGCTGCAATATAACATACCTAGCGCTCGAAATTTTCCGATGCGCCGGCGCGATAAAGCACCGGCGCAACCGCTCGTTTTTTCGCGTGACGTCGTCGCTTTCTCAGCGAGCGGCTCCGTGATTAATTTCCTGATCGAAAAAAGCTCGCAGTCATGCTTTTTATTATTACTCAGCGAGTAAGCGAGCGAGCAAGCCTGCTGTCGCTACTTTATTATCGCCTCGCGCCTTGCCGTCTCGCCCTCGCGCGTACAGTTGTCTTATCGATCCTATATGCGTGGGAGGGTTGATAGATCGGTGTGAGCATTTTTTTTTAAGTTTAGGAAAAATCGGAAGTTTTTGTATATGCAGAGGAGGAGGTATCTTCGTGCAGATCAATTTTTCAGGACAAAATTGACTGCGTTTTTATGTTTAAACTTATTGATTTCTTCATCCATCGCTTAAAACACAGTGATTTTTATTTTGTTTATATACAAAATTAATAAATAAATAAATTAATGCTAAAATAATACTTGAAATACAAAAAAACGCTCTATTTGAAACCATTTCAATTCGCTTGAAATGGTTTGATTTTATACGAAGAATAAATTCCAAATACGATGATCGTATATCACATCACAGTTATTACAATTACCATTATATTTTTCAGGAACCTCGCCCATACGGATGAAATTCAGCAACCCCGCGCTAATTTGTTTTGGATTTCCGCGTATATCCCATTTTGATATATCCCAATACCCCGCGCGTTGTACTTTTTAATCCACCTATAACGACTGCGACGGGACTTTTGTTATTATATACACGCCGCGCACGCGTCGCGAATATAGATTCCAACCCCTAAAATCAATACTTTTCACACACAGCTTTACCGTTCGTACATATATTCAAAATATAATTAACTCGGCGAAATTGCGAGACCCACCGCGCCTGTAGACAATAGAAATTGGCGGGCGCGCGTCTTGGGCAAAAATCGTTATGTAAACATACGCCGCTTGCGCGCGTCTCCGGCATTAATCCCAGCGAAATGCGATCGGAAGACGCTCTCTCTCTCTCTCTTCCCGATGTCTAATCAAGATCGGGATTAACCGGGTAATTGGGCGCGTGCGTCCCGCCGTTGTCTTATGGCTCGTCTTCGACTGCTGCCGGGTCTTTTTTAATTTGAAAAAGTCGCGGCGCGCGCTCGTGTAATCGATGGGGGAGGAGAATTTTGGCGAATCGAAGATGTTGCGTGTGCGTAGGAAGAAGGTTGTTGATTGTGATGGGGTAACGGCACGGATTCAATAATTTTATGTATACGGTGCTGAATATTAATTGATGAGAAGAAATTGTTACGTTGTTATCTTAGGTATGGAAAGTCCTAAGAAAATTCGCAATGTTCTGAGCATTTTTTATTAATTGTTTTATTCTTTCTCACAATTATTTTATACGAGAAAATTTAATTCGTTATAAATACACTGAATTCTTTTTAAATTCTATCATATTGCCAAAACGTGTAATTTTAACTCATCCATAGGTATACACTCATAAAGGAGAGCCACTCAGCGCCGGATCATGAATTTAGCTAAAATAAAACTCCTGACATAATTTTTTGAGCCAATAAAATGAATATTTTTAAAATAATCAAAGTTTCAACTATACAGCTCTATTTTGATTACTTTCCGTTTATTATTCTGAAATTTTTAGTTTATGACTTCGAAAAACTACTCTATCTTTATCTCTACAGCCCAATACACAAACTCCAAAACCAGAGATTCATTTTTTTTTTAATGACATCCTAAAGTTTTAACCAACCCCATAATCCGAAGCTCAGTAAGCTCCACTGTTATATAAAGAAATGCAAACACGCCACATTAATTCCAAATCATCTATATGCCCCAGCCACAACACCGTACCAAATGCGCCCGATAATCAGTGCACACTCGTTAAAAATCCCTTTACCCACTCACGCGATTCGCCGAAACTTCGCGCAACTTCGCGAAAAAAGAATATATATCCATCCCCCCGCCAATTACCACAGCGGAACGTAAACACAATCGCGTACCTTCCAGCCTCTCTCCAGCATAAAAAAGAGAGCGAGAGAGTAGGTATATATACTATTTGAACAATCGTCTCCAAAGCGAAATATGCACAGACAGAGAGAGAGAGCGGACAAAGGTAAATTGGGGGAGGGTAGAAATAAAGAGTAGAGAGGCCGCAAATCGCTGCCTCGCGAAAAATTAGCGCACGCGCGCGCGTCAAAGGCTCTCTCGCGTAAGTACACTTTTTTCCCTCTCTCCCTTTCATTCTTCCTCTGTATAAAAGTGAACCTTTCGCTCGATAGACTCCGCGTCGCGGCTCTTTAATTGACAACCTGAATTTTCCATTATACCAACATAACTTTATATATTCCTTCGACTTACATCGTTAACGTCACATGCCCGGTCACCGTCCACTACACAAACCCATCGCTTCTTTAAAAGAAAAAAAAGCGTAAAGAGAGACACGCACGTACATAGAGAAAGAGTTGGCACGGGACTGGGTGGAAAATGAAAGGGAGCGCACGGGACAGAAATAGCTGCGAGGGCGGACGCCGCGCGGGGTGGATTCGGAGAGAGCGAGTCCATTAGCAGATTACGTACCCACCCGCTCGATGTTTTCCCCGCGTGTGAGAGAGAGAGAGCGCTCACCTTCCAAGGGAGGGGACGAGAGTCGCCCGGGTTATTGATGTCGATGGGAGAAGCCCGTGTATAAGCGAGGGAGAGAGATTTCGACGGAGGGCCGCCGTGGAGATGGTGAGACGAGTAAGAAGGCTGTCTCTGTTTTTTTTTCTGCGAGGTTATGGGTTGTATAATTGTTTTTTCGGCCGAGATGTATAGTTGAGGTGGGTGGTGGTTCTTATAGAGGTGTTGAAGAACTTCATTGAGAAACTTACATCGTTTGTTTAATATTTCAAATTGTTCTTCATTTTTATAACGGAGATCGATAAATCATTGCGAACTGTTTCTCATTTCAATTCTCTTTAAATTATGGTTGCAAACTCACTCGTGTCTATACAAAATTTAACACAGAGTTTGTCTCTTGTCTTCATTATATCCCTTCATAATCATCCCAGGCTCCTCTCTCATAAACAAAGAACACCTCACCGTAACACACTCCCCCACCTCACCGATCCCCGCGCAGATAATAATAATAAAAAAAAGAGAGAGACTATGGCGCGCAACTGGCGCGCGATGATACACCTTCGCGGGGGTGCGCCTCTGGCTGTACAACCTAATTGCGGAATAACGGAGAGGCGCATGAATCACTATGCGCGCGTGCCGCCGAGAGATAGAGAAAGAAAGAGATACTTACACGGGGGGGCCAGCTGATGTTTCAGGAGCATCTGCCGTGCTAACTGCCAGATGATCATCGCGCGCCTGGCCCGGTCTGGTCTATCCTACGCGCGCGCGCGCGCTTCTTTCTTCGTTTAATTTCATCGTCGTGTGTGTATCTGGTGGATCGGCAGGAGCTTCGTGTTTTATGCCTTCCCCCCACGTATACTGTGCTGATAGCGAGATTGGCTGTCGGCCCTGGTTATTTTTGTTAAGATTTACGGTTGGTTTGGTTTACCGGTTTAATATATAATTGTGAAATTTTTGATCATTATAATTTTTCGGAGAGCATTTGATTTCTGATTCTAATAGATATTTTCGGAATTTAAAAAAATTCACTGTATATTTATTAAATGTTGATATAAGAAAGTTTCAAAATCGACCGCGCATATATATATTATAAAATCGCAACAAGTATTTCGATTTTCCAAACAATTTAATCCATCTCCTCTCCATCGAACATCACCTCGCCCCATATATCAAACCCCAATTTATATCTCTCAATTCCAAAATCACAACGTCGCACTATACAGATTTAAAATTCTTCGCAACCAAGCCCTATACACACACATACCTCGCCGTTGGCCCTTGTACACCTCAGCTGCACTCGAGACCCGTCATTCGTGTATCGAGTCCTCGAGAGAGAGAGTCCATATATACCGTTCGCCCGTCACCGTCAGCCATACACTCACACACACACACATGCGTAGGTACTATGTGTATCAATACGCGCTAATGTGGGGGACCGCTCTTACTCTCTCTCTCACTCACTCTCCCGGTGTGTTTGATCAGGCGACTGGGCTTATTCGGGGGAGACGAGCGTATAGCTGTGTCCTATTGTCCTGTGTCGCCTCTGCGTCGACGCGCCCTACTATTATAGGTGAGTGTATATATATACGTTGCTATATACTCGCTCTTTTCTCTCGTAAACAACAAAACAAGGAGCGGGACGAGTCGGCCGTCTAATACTTTGCGAGCGCGCGTCTTCATCAACGCCGGCTGCATGCGTGCCCTGACAATCTACTCTACGAGACTTGAGCGTCTCCTTTTATTTACGTGTTTGTATGGAGGCGCGTCGAGTGAATGGACAGTGGGTGGCGGTGGTGGTGGTTCGATTCCCAGTTGTATAATCTGGTGCGGCCTTTTCGCGATGCATTAGGCGGTGATTTGGAAGGGAGACCTGCGCCTTTTAGGTTCGTCAGTATATATATAAGAGTTAATGGCATAATGGATGCTGTGATGTTTGAGAGTATATATTATTTTTATGTGTGAGCGCCTTCGCAGTAATGCGCGTAATGCACCGCGCGAATAAATTATGTTTTTTAGCTCGATTTTACGTTCGACAATCTTTTCATCGAAGGTAATTTAACCCGTCAGAGCGGTATGGGTGTTGAAGGATTCACCTGGTAAAAATGCTGTAAAAAATAAATATTAAATAATTCTTAAACTCTAAATCTTTCGTCTTGTATCGGGTCTAAGCCGTGTTCTAAAAAAATTAACGGAGACAGGAATTTGCATGCTGCAACTTTTCGACTATCAAACGGTTTATTTTCAACTAAAAACGTATTAAATAATTTTTTTTTTATTTCAAGGGTTGGATCCAGATGAGTTTCAGGACTTAGTTTGACTAAGTACTTTATGGGTCTTCTAGGACCCTATTGAGAAATCTTCTATGCGCTTTTAACGAAAACAAGCAATTTGGATCCCTAAGATAAAGGGTAAACTCTACGTAAGAATGAACGAAAATTTATTGACTTGACTAGTCTGATAGCGGACATGTCGACTCCCTCTGGTGGTATATTACGGCACTACTGAAATTCTCCCTAATATACATAAAAATCGGCACATTTAGCTCACGTATATCAACCATTTACAGATATCCACATTTTAACGTATAAACCGTCCATCAATATAGCATTCTCACTTATTGTTAGTTTTTCCACTATACTATTCAAAAAATCCTATTGATATGAAAATCAAAAGACTCAAGAACTATATCGTCGAACTCTCCAACGATATCACCTTACTGTCACTTCAGACCCCCTAAAATCAATATTTTTTAGCCGCGAATTTCGAAGTTCTCTCTCTCTCGCGTGCGCGTAAATCAACACCGGAGAAAAATCTCTGTCTCTCTCTCTCCCGTCCGAAATTTAAAATTCCGCCGACAGCGCAAACAATCGGCGTAGAAAAGCGTATTTTCACCGTCTCTCTCTCAACTTCTCCCCCCTCAACGCGAAAGTAAATAAATAAATAAGATCCACCGTCTCTCCCCGCTGATCCCCTTCTCTCTCACTCACTCCCGGTCGTTAATGCGCATAATAAAAACTCTCTCTCTCGCTCAGTCGGCAGCCATTAGGCGCGAGCACGTCATCTCGCCCCCATCGTCGTCGTCGTCGCATAGTCGACGGCTTTACGCTCACGCTCGTGTGTGTGTACGTGTATTTCCACCCTCTGAAATCTCCTCGGCGCGAATGCATTACGCGTCAACGAGCCGGCCGAGTAGCAATATCCTGAGTCGGCAGTGGTGCGCGAGTGCAGAGAGAGAGAGAGGAATTATAATACATTACCCAGTCGACGAGGTCCCCGTCATTTTGACCCTGTTTTCGAGGACGCGAGGAGTTTAGAGTTTGTTTGCACTGAGGGCCGAGGCCGAAATATCCCCGCGCGAATTGCCCTCGCCGATAATTGACTACGGCGCTGCTGCGAGATTAAGTGTAGGCCCGCGTTGGTGTTTGAAATTCCTCGGGGTTTGTTAAAGTTATTTATACCTGCGCGCGGATTCTTTCGATTAAGTCCGTGATGTCGAGTTTTCAATTACGTTGTTTATAAATGCCTGTAATAGGTTTTATAATTTTGGGATTGAAATTTAGGGGTTTGAAAGCAAATCTGCACTGATGTTTCGCAAAAATCATAACGCTGTGAACAAAGTTAATATACTTCATTCTAAAATTGTCTGTAAAGGATATGGTATAATCGTTTGAGTTTTTATAGTCTTTGGTAGCTTTATGAGACATTGTGATAACTTTTGCAAAACTTGTACATATTTTACTGGAATTTTCTCGCAGTGTGCACAAAAATATACTGCATAATGATTTATAAAGTATATATTAACAGTCTGATTGATTTTGATTTGAATGAGTATATTTCCCATAGACATACAAAATTGTACATAAATTATTTTTTAATAGTAAACACATCAACATTCCTTCACTAACTTCTTTTTTTTCCTTCCATACGATCATTTACAATTACACATCACTTACGTTTGAGATTACCTCGTTCAACTTCATTTTCACCTTAACCCTCATCCCAGCCACTCCACCGGCATATAATTACAAACTCACTATCGAAATAATTCCGCGCTACAACAACGCGGTCCTCCCGAAAATCCCGAACAATGAGCCTCTCGAAACTCCCCCCTCTCCATTCACCCTCAAGGAAAACCGACACCTTTCCGAATCCGAGGAGCGACGGTCGGCACAAAAGCGACGGTATAATTTTTCGAGAGATGGAGAGCGAGAGAGAGAGAGACAGATACACACTTGTCAATGGCAGGGCGGGCGTCGGTTTCGGGGTGGATCCCCAGGACGACTCTGTAAATATTGTAACAAGTGTGCGCCTGCCAGGGTAGCGCGTTCCCCACAATCGATATTGGTACATACAGTGCGGTCGATGTGGCGCGGATGATGATGATGATGATATAAATATAAGGCTTTATTTATTTATTTATTTATTTATAAAGTAGGTGGGATGAAAGTTTTTTTACGAGAGTCAATGACAAATTAAAATTAAAATTGATACGTTTGTAATAAAAAATGAATATAAATAAAATATAATGAATGATTTAATGATTTTTTACCTTTTTCAGTAAAAGATGAGGCTAAGATAGACTTAGATAGAGAGAATTGTAACAAAGATATACTATTAATCCATGGTTTTTCAAATCTGCAAAGTTATATTATAACTCTTGATCGTATTCAGTTGAATGGATTCGTCAACTTGAAGAATTAATCATAAAAAATTGTAATGTTAGATATAATAATTTTATATTGCTACTGTATGAGTGAATCTCTAAATCCATGTTGAATAAGTAATTACACACAATTACTGTACATTAGAAAACTAAATGCATTGAACTGACGAGGCATAAACACTAGCCCCAACGTTAATCATTCGACAAAATAAACATCACACTCAAACCTTCGCGATCCATCCTGATTAAAAAGAAAAAAAAAAAGAAAATAAAAAATCCCCGCTTCGCAATCAACGCGAGCGCTCGTGGCCCCTTTCTCGCTCCTTCATTTTCATAAAAGCACCGAGAGGAGACATCAGCTATGACTTGAACCCCTTTTATTCTCCTCGATCCTCACTCTCTCTGTCTCTCTCTTACCTCCAAATCTAATAAGCCGCGAAAAGGACATCGCGCGCGCCATGAAATAATCATATGGTTAGCTAATGGGGGAGAAGGGAACGAGATGATGTATCCCCGGGCCGCGCGAGCGCAATAAATAAATTCGCTGCTGGTGCAGAGAGTAGATCGCAATCTCTGTGGTCCCCCCTCGCGATTCGGCTGGACGACTACTGTTTTAAGGGAATTGAATGTTTTTTTTTTTTAGGGAGGGAGGGGACGAGATTGGGGTTCGTCATGCAAATTTCGGAAGTTGGGTAGTGCGGGCGAAAATGTTGCTTGTGTAAGCGGAATTGTGATGTGTGTGTATATGGCGGGGAGAGGAGTGAATATGCGTTACTGTGGGTGTATATTCAATCACGGATTAATGTGAGTATGAGGATATTTTAATTTTGGTAACGGTGTTGAAATTGTTTAATCAAATTTTTATTGCAGTGTAAAAAAAGGTATTACAAAGATTAATTCAATACTGAAATGTGCACTTACAATTTCATGAACATACTCTCTAGAAATGAATAAGTAATACCTACACTGTAGTCAATATTTACTTATTGAAGCGTCGATATATAAAATTTTCAATGCATATTAAGGGAATATATTCATTAAAGAAATAATCGAATTTTTTCACTTGATAAGTATACATTCATACAGTTTTGAAAATGCATAATAATTTTCACTTACTTCTAAACAATCTATAAAACCACAACCGCAGCTCCCTTCCATTAATCATATAAATCATTCAACGAAAACTCCTTCCCTCATTCTTCAAAAAAACCATGTTATTCCCTCGCAACAAAAAAACACTCTCTCTCTCTCTTCCGACAACGCGATAATCCCAAACAAAGACGCGCGCGCGCGCCGGCGAAAAAAGGAGCAACCGGCGTCCCCCCCTCTATACATATCGGCACTTATACATTCTCGGGCGCGTAATCCGCGCGCTCGGCCGCGTGTAAGTACTACGTACGCGCCGGCGCGCATTTTATTAGCGAATCAGTGCGGCCTGTCGCTTTTATTTACGGAGGCGTTTGCGCGCATAACGCGGAGATTTGCGCATATAGGGGGATGAATGTATATGGCCGAGCGGAGTAATTAGTTTCGCATTAGGATACAGTGATGTGTATGTGTGTGTTTATTGATGCTTTTTGGGTTGTAAGTTATGGTACAGGCTTTAAGTATATACGTTAATTAAATTATACATCGCGAGTAATAAGTTCTAGTTTAAATTCAGTGCATCTATATATTACTAACTAATGAATTCATTTAGCCGCGGAAATTAAAACAGTACTATATACTACGCGCGGAGAATCATTTTCATCGCGTGAAATAATATTCATCGCCAGTGACAATAATTTCGCTTTATTAATTATAAAAGATCGATTCGTGCGCGCCAACCGCGCGCTGTCGTATAGCAGCATATTATAATACCCTCTTAACGAAATTATTCTCGGCGGCATAATTATTACAGCCACTTCAATCTCTCTGTCGCGCGTATAATATCCATTCTATAATATTATAATGTACATACTATCGCTCTAAGAAGAAACGGAACGCATTATAATTAAAAAGAAAAGAAAAAAATCGTCATACTTAAACAGTCAAGTGATCCGAACTGCACTACTACAGTACCATATATAATTAGACGCGACAGTTGGCCCTTTCTGGGCATCCGCCCTCGCGTCTTGCTTTTCAATTAAAACGAATTGGAAAACAAGTGCCGGCGATGATCTTTTGTTGCTCTATATAGTGTACAGAACGCGGACAACTACTTTTCAATGGGGTGCAGGGCGCGTATATATTTTTTTTCTGCTGCTGCCCCGGTGTTGTCGCATGCGATTATATGACTTTCCCATATGGCCCAGGGCTGATTGACACTTGTCAGCTCGGCTTTGCGAAAAGGGAGAGAGAGAGATAGAGATGCGAGGCGGTGGCTCGGATTACTGAATGTAGGCTCTTTTCGGTTTTAGTGATAACACACCTGTGTGTATGCGTGTGAAATTCAAAAGAATCATTATAACATTGTTTTAATATGTTTGCCAGTGTTGTCAGAGCAAACATAGACGCCTCCCTCATCATATATTTAATTATATCGCACGCTGTATAATACGATAAATATAATATCAATCCGATTAAACTATATACCAACGTGGCAGCAGCTCAAAAAAAAAATATATATATACACGTGCCCAATTAATCCCTTCACTGTAAAATCAATACGACGCCCATCGTCGTCGTCGTCCATATATACGACGTCGGGAGCTATTAACCAAAGGCGAAGTCAAAGGGCGGCCGGTCGAAATTTAATTCCGGTAAAACGCTCGGCTATATACCTACGCTGACCACACCCACTTGCACGCACGCGCACCGTTGTTTCACCTACACTTATAGTTATTCCTCACTCACTCGCGAATTATCAAAAATATTCCATCTCTCTCTATATTCTTGCACAACCGAAACCTGCTCTCTCTCTCTCGCCCCCATTTCTCTCCCCCTTCTGCATTATATATATACGCGCGTTCCCTGTCTACATAGAATTACCCACTGATGTTATAATCCTCTCGTGTTACGCCGTCACACACACATACACACATAAGCAATAGCCTTTTTTTGCTTGCGCGCGAGCTGCAGCAGTAGCAGCCCCTCTCCGGCCATATGCATCACGAGTGTACGTCGGTACGAGTCAAAGTATCTGAGCTTCCGAGGCTGAATAATCAATTGCTTTCCGTTTGATGCGCGCGGAGTTGTCGTCTCTCGGTGCTATACGTATATATAAGACGATTAAAGGCGACGGGAGAGTGCAGTGGGCGATCAGAGATGATGGGGATCTCCGTCCGCCTGAGACGACGAGAGTGAAAGCTTTGGGATGTGATTCATTAAATTTGGATGCTATGGGGATATGTGTGTGATGGCGTGGAAGGGGGGAGGTTGTTGTTCAATGTTATGATTGTAAAAGGTAATGTGTGTATATTATTGTAGTTGACAAGAGAATGAGGCTACCGTAATACAAATCTGCAGTGATATTTGATATACAATTTTTTACATTATGTGGCCTGAAAATTAGTATAGTTATATATAATAGTTATAAATACTTGCAAGTAGTTAGCTTCGCATACTCGACTTCATTCTTACACGATAATTTTGCCTTTTAAAAGAATCTTTTTCTGCTGTTATTTTCTCAAATCAAGTGTGTTATTTCTATCCAGTGTCATTGTAACTTATTGTCAAGGTAAAAGTATATACCATTTCGAAACAGGATCCAATAGATGGACCAATCTTTTAATATAAAAACATATTAGTTTTCGAAAAGAATAGTTGTTATTAAATAATTGTATGAACCTCCAAAACATTCTCTATTTTTCTTTCTCCACAGCTACCTAATGACGAGCGGTCTAATCGAGCGTATCAGCCGTCACAGCCGCGCAAGCATCGAATCTGACTTCTGGCTGGAACAGGACCGCGAGTCTCCTCTCCTGGTATCCTCCTACGACCTACTCTCACGTATCTGTGTCCACCTCCGTCGTCAACTGGTCGACGTGCCTTCGCCCGACAGTCCAGACAGTTCAGCGACTACAACGACAACGACTGAACCATCGACACCGACAGCAAGAGCCCACCTACTCAGTCTCCTAGGGGCTAGCGAGGCTGCTGGTGTCGTAGGCGCTCTTTACGCTGCTATAGCTCTACCTGGTGGTAGCAGCGGCAGCGCATCTGGAAGCACGGGACAACAGAAAACAGGCGCGTCGCCGACGCCTAGTCAGGCGGGGCTTACCGCGCCTGTTAAGAGCCTCGTGGTGAAGGGATTGGCGTTGTTGAGGAACCTCGCCGAGCTTGATCTAGTAACTTTACAGGTGACAAGGCGATGTTGATAAAGTACTATTTTAACGTAATGCATCAATTACTGCATATATAGGATTACGATTTATACCTGCGCTACGCTATACCAGTAATAATACGCTCTCTTATATACCCGACCATAGCGTCACGGTTTTTGTCGTCGTCACAAGCCACAAACGGAATGGCTAATAAGCGCGTCTCTATCGTGGCTTTTCCGTCCGTAATCGGCGGTCGCACTGTCCCTCGAGACTCTCTCTATCTACTTTCTACGACTACTACTACCCTATACCCCGTCACATCCCCAAGAGAGTAAACGAGAGAAAGAGAGATATCATCATCGTCGTACACGTATATTCAATTCGCGGTCTCTGTATATATACCGCCACCCCGCCGTGACGTCTCAATCGTATAGCCGCGCAGGGGGGTCTGTATGTAGCAGGCACCTGAGGCAGCACAGGGGCGTGATCGTTGAAATTGTTTCACGGGTGACATCTGGGCTCTCGTATTATATTATTTCTTTTTTTTCGGCTAGCGCGATTATTAATGGCCCGGGGAGACGCGCGAGGGTAATGGATATATTATATGGGAGGGGTGATGGGGGCAAATGGGGCTTTAATAGATGCTGAATGGGGGTGTGTGGATGTATGATGAGGTCCAGTTGGAGATAGAGAGAGCGTAACGAGGCAGATCGTTATGTGATTTTTTTAGGGGGGTTGTGAACGAATGAATACTGATTAACGGTGTGTGCTTGAGTGGTAATGTTTGGATGAGGAAGAATGAATGATACGTTATATTGAGAATTTTAGAAAAGGATAACGTATTGGACAAAATATAAAATGTTTGTCGTATAATAAAAAACATATGTCAATGGTTTTATTCTATTTAGACCTGTCGAACTTTCAATTAACGTTATAAATTGTTGCCTTTTATTTACAGTTTTAGGCCGAACGTTCGACTAATTTTTATAAATCTGGATACGAAATACATTATACCAAGAAGACAAAGTAACATTCAAACGGAAAAAGGAAGAACCCCCATCGACAGAGAGAAAAGACAGGATTGCGAGCTACACACGTCTTCGCGCGCTTTCCGCGAGTCAATTAAGCAATTAGGCGCCACTCTCTATCCCGCGAGACGCAGCGAGAACGTCGCTGTCTCAACCCTTTCTACTCTCTACGTGTGTGTCTCGCGTGTCTCGGAGCTTGACTGACGTGCCGACGCGGAAGCTTTCGCTCGAATTCTCGCCCTCCCTCGTTGCCAAGCCCAATCGACACCTCTATTTTTTGCCTTGCGGTCTCTTGCTCTCTCTCTCGGCTTTTAAGTAGCATTGATTTTCGCCCGCGGAGTAACCAAGTTTCAGACTGACGCGAGTGTGTGTGAGTTCAAATTGTTGGATGGTTGAGAAAAAATATGTTTGGTTACACTTAGCAGCTTGATTGGTTACAGTTGGCAATGTTGCCGATATCGTTTGAAATACTGTCATAATATACGTATGTGAATTTTCGAAGAAACCGGTGACTTGGGTTCCTTAAATAAGAAAATAAAAATAAATAAATAAATTAGACCGTTATTATCTCTATACTCTGATTTGGGACTTTATAACAGAATTATAAACAAAATATTTGTAGTCAATCATTGAAGAGAAGATCTCATTACTTACCTTTTGCAATTAATTATTTTTTTCAGAACACACTGGGCGCCGAGGGCACGAGTCTACAGTGGCGACTGATATCCAGCCAGCTGATCGCGCGGCTGTCGCGCGAGTTGCCGCCAAAGCCGGAGTCAGCGCCGAACAGCAACAGCCATCTGCTCGGCGAGCTGTTCGTAGTACTTGGATACTTCGTCGTCAACAATCCTGATAACCAGGTTGGTGTCGTTGCCGTTGAATACTACAGATATATTGAAGAACCCAAGCGAACTCCGCTCACACGGCAAACCAGCATAATATCAGCAGAAGCTTCTCGGAGGCCGAATAAACGACATTTTTTTCACTCTTTTTTTGCACATCGAGAGATATACACTTGGAGAGAGCCTCTCAGAGGCGCACAAAAATCGCCGCTGCGTTTCGGGCGCTTCAGCGTCGAATTAGATTACACGAGAGTGATTCTAGGAAAGTAAAGGGAAGAAAAATCTCGCCTCCCCCGTCATTGATAAAGGCGCGCGCGGTCGCGCATGTCGTACAAAACGGACATCGAGAAGGAGACTGAGTCACGCGCGCGACGGCGGCGTCCTAATCTCTCTCGCTCTCGAATTCCGGAGGCCCCGGCGCCGTCGCGTTTTCTCTTTTTTTTCTTCTTCAACCTTAGCCTTTATCGACGCCGGGGTTTTCGAAATTTCGGAATGTAGACGGACGCTGATAAGCCGGCGTATAATTAGGCTTGTAAATTGTCGGGGAGAGGAGAGAGAGAGAGGATGAGGAGAGCGAAGAGGATAGACCTTCGTGTATCGGTTTTATTACGGTGGTTCGAGAGGTTGTCCGAACGCCGGGAGAATAGGGTATATCCATCGAGATGGGTAAGATGATGGCAATGAGACGTGTTTTTAGGTTGGATGTCTGGAGTTTTGGTATATGGGCAAGAAGCATCGAAATATTCGTACTCATTGCCTGTTTTCTTTGCTATCTTCTCTGTATCTAGATCTTTTTAATACCAAAATATTTCAAAATTGAAACATCACATCATAGAAAAAAATTTTTTTAGATTGATGACCCATCGTTTTGCGTATTTGAAATATTTGTATAGTTATAAATTCGCTGGTTTATTCCGCCTCCTATTACTTCCTACGCATAAGCTAACCCAAAAACCCGTCACATTGTCAGGCCGTTACTCATTCCTATTAGCACCACATCCATATACTTCCTTTGCAACCCAGCTACCAGCATTCCTCATCTCCGCCAATAAAACGAAAACCACGGTTATACAGACAAGTCTGAATCCCGAAGTAGAAAACGAGGACGAAATTCGATCGCCGTAACTCGATCTAGCGAAACAAATCTCTTTATTTTTCGCGGATTATATACCACCGCGCTCGCGGAATTATTGATGAGGTGACACGCGTGCCAGCGTCGCTGTCGAGGGGATTATCGATCCGGTCGATGAAAAATGGGCAAATTAGAAGATGAGAGGTAACAGCAGGAAGTGTAATATACTACAGCGGTGGTCGCGACGTAACGGGATGAAACTTGCGCGATGTAAATTTTACTTCGCGGACGCTGATAAACATTCAAATGAGCCGTGGCAAGAGAGAAAGAGAGTCGATGAACCCGTTTAAACATGTCAAATTCGACGTTTGAATATAAATTTCTGGCCTCGCCGAGCATCGCGACTATACGTTTTTTTCGCATAATACCGGCATTTAGCTTACAGTAGCTCGCGGTTTATCGGTTTACCGAGATAGTTGGATGATAGAGAGAAGCTACGTATGTTATGGTCTATCTATGCGGATAAGATGAATATATTTTAGTTGGCAGATAAGGTGTGGCCGTGAATCTTTGAATCTCGCATAGTTTTATGTCACTCGTTATCATACTCGTATGAATTTTTCTGTACTGTGTCTGGTTTGGTAGCTCTTTCGAAGCAATCCAAACGATTTTTTCGTCACTATATAGGATTATTTAATTATCAAACAAAGGCCGATTCGATTTCCAACCTCTTCCGAATATACATCACGAAAAAACCCACTGCGGGCCATTAATTTTTATAGACAAAGGTACAGTTACACTCAGAGGTCCCAAAAAAAAATTTCTCTCTCTCTCCCGAATCCGCATAACCTCGCGGCGCGCTTATCTCTTATCGACGCCGGCTCATAACTCATCTGCCGCAAAAAAGACGGCTAATGGCGTCGCGCGCCCGCGAACAAAGTGACTATACTCGAGCCTTTGGTTCCTTTCTCTCTTGAGGTTTTTTGCGCGCTGTTATCGCGCCGGGCCGTTTGTCGCCCGGGATTTTTATGCTAAACAGCGGTCCGAGCGAACGAGGATGGATATAGAGAGGAGGAGGAGAGGTGAGGAAAAAAGCCGAGAGAGTATAGAGCATCGAAGTGACTGTGGTTTTTGGCGCGATTGTATACTCGTGACCTTGGGTTGGATGATGGAGTTATTTTCCGATCAGGTCTGATTGAGTGACTATATATTTGGTAGAAGTCGATATAAATTATTAGTGATTCGTGTGGTTGTGGTTTAGTCTCCTTGAATGATTATAACGTTCAATTTTAAAGAGTGGTATGCGCGTTTTCATGTTAGTTTGAATCGTCTGATCAAATTATGAAATTTGAATAAGAATAATCGTACAAGTGAGATACGCATTTTAGGAATATTGATTTACCTTTTATTCGTGTTCAAGACGGCAAAAAATCTTTATATATACTTTCTAAATCTTTTCCAGAACTATAGTATAGTGAATACAGTACACTATTCTTCAGTGTATACATCCAAATTTATTTAGTGAAAATCCAATTTCACTATTTTGAAAGCCCATGTGTACACTGAAAAAGTAACAGTGCACAAAAATTCAGAGACCACAATATACTAATTATAGAAATTCCCCTAAATTCTTCCTATCATATACATTTATTTACAACTAGACCACCCTAGTCTCTTATCCCTCACCTTCTCAACCCAACCTCCACATCCATCGATAGACACCAAAGATTACCTCGGCACCGCGGCGTCCTCGTAAAGCCTCGAAGAAGCTACTTACGCTTGCACGCGGGCGCCTTACTACCACGACGCGCCGCTATAAAAAGCCGATAAATTTCGAATGGCGCCGGCGCTCTCGCTCCACGCATATATAGAAAAAGAGCCGAAACTACACACACACCGGTTATGCAGACACAACACACAGACCTCCGCAGAGCGTCGATACCACGCGCCTATATTTACCGCGTTGCACGCGTCTATCTCTCTTACTAGCGGCTGCACGAGAGCGCATATAACTTTCTTGAGTGCATCGGCGACCGGCGCGCATCCATCATTCCGTTTTTAAAAGGCAACCGAGAGAGAGAGAGAGAGCGTTCTGTCTTTGTTTGTTTTTACGTTTTTTTTTTGGGGTGATGGTTTACGGACGGGTTGTACGGTGTAAGCGCGGGTGGAAGGAAGTGGCATTCCGATGTAAATGCATTTAGAGAGAGATATATATATATATATATTTGTAGGAGGCGCGAGGCGTTATATTTAAGGGACGACGAGGGCTTTCTGCTCTTTCGATCTGGAGGATATTGACGGGTTAGGGAGATTTGTGTTGATGGAGGCGTGATTGGGGCAAAGTTCGGTGAGGTAAGAAGGTAGAGATGAAAATGTAGCGAAAGTCGTGATTTTTGAGGTAAACTTGAATTATTTGAACTAAATTTACTCATATGATTATTTAAGATTATGCGAGTCAAAGTTTACATCAAGCGTTTAAGTTATAGCAATTTTTTAAAGAATTTACACATGTTTCTTAATTACAACGAATAACAATTAATTTTATTAAAATATAACACACCTGAAATATTTTGAAGTTTCAAACAATTCAAACCTTAAAAATCACTTATACTACCCAATATATTTTTCATTACACTGACGACCTTAAAATTCAGCACACACGAAACTACACTTTATACAAGTATTATATACGGCCATTTTTCAACCAATTACCGCAACTAATCATTCGGCATCCTCTCTATATAAAAACTTCCACTCGCAAATCATTAAACATTCATGACGGCGGCCACGCCGGCGTCAGTGAAACTATACGTGACGCGCGGAAAAATAATTGCGCAAAAGCTAATGCGTCGTGCGTGATTTTTCAAAGGGTCAACCTGCACCGGCATTTTAAAACGTCAGTCAAGCGCCGATGACTTTACACGCTTTGGCTCTTGCCGTTATTGCTACAGCATTACCTCCATAACGAAAGAATCAAGAGCTCGTTTTCCCCCTTTTTTCCTCACTCTCTCTCGTCCAGCCAATCCGCCGAATATAATGATCAGTTTGATTAGGCGGTCCCTGATTGGGACCTAAATTAATTGATTGTCCGGATACTTTGTAATTGCGCCTTTACTATTTCATTCGCAACGTCGATTTCAATTCCAGAGCCCATTTGAGCCCCCCTGTGTTTTTAAAGCTATATACATGTACCCTCGTGCTTAAATAGACCTGTCTAATGAGAAAATGGACTTCCTAAATTTGTTTTTCCTATCTACGTATACCAGGGTAACAAAGAGTTGGGCCGAAAATTTCCATTAACATAGACGCGCATACATGCAGCTCATTTCCCAGACGTGTACTACTACTACTACCATCGGCAGAGCAGCAGTACCGGCAGAAACGAATAAATTGCGGACGACAAATTATTTATCGCGTTATTATGCGAGAGAGGAGCAAACGAGCGCGCAGGTGTGTACACGTGTGCACTTGCTCTTTCTCTCTTCCGCAGCTGGGCGCACGCGCCGGAGAGACACACACTAGTCTTGCAAGACTTCCTGTCGCTAGCCCTTTCCCACGCGCCCCTGAGACTCGCGCAATGTATAACGGCACGGTTATCGGCTAGTGGTGGCGTATGTAATGTAAGCGAAGGAATAGAGCTGTTGGTCATGGGTTGAATTGTAATTTTATTTCTATCTTATAACTAAAATGGCACACCTTCGTCAAAGAAAAGCAGGACCAAAGTTGTACTTGTTTTCTTCTTTTACAGGAGAAAAAGTGAATTTATTCAATATGAACTAGGACAAATATGTATATAGTCAAGTTGGCCCAATTGGGATGGGAATAAAGTACAATTTATAACTCGGACGCTGATCACCGCACGCTGGAATCAAGAGCGCCTTTTTTGTCCTTGTTGCACATTATGTATTGTTATTGGATCAAGCTTTGTACTTGTTTTATGGTGACGTTATGAGGGTACGTTCAGTGCCGCAGGTGTCGTCGTGTAGTCTTATGCTTGGTGACTTCCTTTTTGTATTTTCGGTTGATCCAGAACCCTGAAAGAGTAAAAACGAAGTTATATGTATGATTCAATCGTCATGTATTTTAAGAAAGTTTCGGTTTCAAGCTTTAGTTCACAGTACGTTATACAGTTTCTGTACAACACGTCGCTATTAATTTACTGTATGGAATAAACAAAGCTTCTTAGAAATAATGTTGACTACCTATATACTATAGGGGATAAGTTTATACATATACCTATTTATAGTTATGCAAAAAGAAATTAAACCAGGGTATATCAATAATAAAGTGTACCGCACTCCCATCATGTTGAAAAACTTATATAGAATTTATAATAAATATTCAACACACTCGTCACAATTAATGCATAAATCATCAACAACCCTATAAATTCGTGTGTTCCAGCTGGTGCTTCAATCAGCGGGCTCCGGTCCAAGCGTCCTCCAGCAGCTTTCCACTCTACCGTTCCCATTCTACGGCGACCCGCACTTAGCAGGGTTCACCCTGCCGACGCTTCTCGCAGCGACGCACGGCAGCGCCGAGGCTACCGCCGTCCTCACCTGCGAGATGTCCTATGAGGTGAGTTTCATTTATCATATAAATATATGACACCGGGATATCGCAGCGGTTGACTATGTGGGTATGTAATTACGGGGATGATAAAGTTGTGTACGTTGATATCGTATAGAGAAATAAAGGGGGTAATTAGTTTCTTATGGGCAAAGTTATTTTCTCAAGGGTTTACAAAATAAATATAGTTTCTCATTAAAAAGGCAATGATGCGATATATATATGCAATCGTGCGTGTTAAAATTTTTATCCTACATTGGTGACGAGGGCGAACCGTTTATGTTGGTTACAGTTTCTTGACAAGTACCGGGACTCGGAGCAAGGCCGGCAGAATCCTTTGGTGCGACTGCTGAAGCCGTTACCACAGTAAATGCAACGGAGAATCGACGTGCTGGTACTTACCTTCATACATATACCGGTGATACATACACATATATATTATATACTATACGATTTCGGTAGATGATAATAATAATGATGATTTTCTCGATTGTCGCGAAATTCGGGAGCTCGACGGGGCGAGCGAAAAAAAAATCTGTCTTCCTTATTATATATATAGTATTTCGTTGAATTGTAAACACTGAGGAGTCGTCGTTCCTTCTTGGGAGAGGGAACACGACTCTATACCATTGGAATCGGCGTTACCATGGAATAGTCAAAATTGTACTTAGTGCAATGACCTTGTACTTCTGCTTTGTTCATTATTATTTTTACAAATTTATTCTCAAGTGAGAGACGATAATGTGTTTTTTTTACGTATATATTTATTCGCTGCGTTCGTCGCCCCGTAGCGGGGGGTCGATATTATATATGTGTTATTAAACTGTTGCATATAGGAAATAATCGGCCTTTTATATACGCTAACAGAGATGAAGATTTATTGTAAGATAATTTATAAACGACGATATTAAATTGCGCGGTGGGACACCTCGGATATTTTTGTATCAGCGATACCGTAGTTGTTAGAATGTTTATTAACAAAAACAAAACAATGGGTGCTACTTTCGTTGTTATAGACGTGTATACGCACGTGAGTGTGTAACTTTTTTTTTTCATCAAACTGTATTACAGAGAATTGTTGATTGGAAACTGCAAGATAACTGTATGCGATATATAAGCGAAAGGATGAGAAACTGCATGACGTGCAATGTCCTGCCAACGCGAACGTTTAGTAGCTTTTTTTTCTCGGGTATATTGTACCCGAACCTTTGTATAAAACTAGTATTTTTAATGTAAAACTTTGCAGCTGTTACGACGCCGCGACGTGATTTTATAATTAACAATTATGCTGTGAATGTAAGTGATCTTTCTCGTAAGTAAGGTACATGTGTGGTGTAAAAGCGACGGTATTAATTCTTTTTCTATTTTTGATTTTTTTTTCTTGTAACGTATTAATTTTCAGCCGGACAGCGTTGAACTTTGTATTCGGGAGGTTTCTAACGTAACTAACACGTATGCCTGAGGTACTCGTAAACGATTTTTATACTAACGCTATTATAACGGAAGAAAAAGCGTAACAATGTTTTCTTTCTTTTTTTTTTGAAACCTCAAGTATTGACTTTGAAAAGTAAATTATCAATTAATAACATACCAATGTCGGCAGAGTGTAACTACTGCGTGTCTCGTAAGTGCGTACTCATATATATAATATATTAACAGCGACGAGTAGTGTCGGTGAAATTATACGAACTTCTTTTATTAATAGCTGGGCAATGCTCGTGTAGAAGAAGATACAACTAGTCTTTAGATTTCTAACGAGGAATATTATTTATATATTTTTAATCACGTAGAAATCGTTAACACCAAATTTTATCGTCTAATAACTAAATGTAGTGTGATTTTTGCGAAGAGGGAGTTTTTCATTATATACAACTACTGTCGCAAAGGTCTTTTTGAAAGCTTTATTTGTTAAAAGAGTTAATAATAGTATTGAATGTTTTCCTAAGTAACGACGCGTATAATAATTATATATATACAGTTGAAAGCTAAAATAATTTTTTATTAAAAGTTTTGCGTTCTGTTATTCCATTGAAAAATTTTCTTCGTACTGATAAATATATAGTAACTACAATCGCGTTGCGTCCTTTTTGTCGTTGTTCAGAAGACAGAAATAATATTTTGTCAATTAACATTATATAAGATACACGAGGTACATCCGTCGCAATAATGCAGTAACCACTATGTTATTGAAACTGGCGAGCTAAATAAAAATAATTCGCAGGACTCTGCGATTCTGTAACGTATATATTTAAAAAATATCATACGATCACGAAATAACACTGTATTTTTTTATGGCTTATAGATTATAAAATGCGTACTCATAACATTCGAATACTATACAATAAGATATACATATGTATAATATAATATTTATATACCATATAGGAAAAAGTCGATTATTTATAATTAGATGATTTACTAAATACTGATATGAATTAGAGTATGTTGCGTTAACAATGAAATAATATATTTGTACGCGAATAAGTTCTTTTCTAACGTAAAATTACTTGTTGAAAATTAATTGAAAGGTATCCCACGATGTCCCATTTGATTGAAATGAGAAAAAAAAACAATGTTGTAGAAGAACTTAATTCTCAAGAGATAATTTTCTATTCGTTGTTTACAAGATAGCGATTTACGATCATTAAACATATTCTCTTAACACGATCTATATGTATAACTTATACATAACCATGTGGCTCACGAATCATTAATGTCAAAACGAGCGTAATAATATACTTACGAGCGCTTACGATGCATCATGTTCGCAAGCATTCGACCAGCCCAACAACGACCACCACATACTGTTATCAGTTCACTATTAATCATTATTATTCTGACTACTGTGTAACCGTTGGACGACGACACAATCTCCAAAAACTCTTATATAGTATATAAAAATTCATTTCTCCGAATAAACCACAAACCTTTGAAGAACCAAAAAAGGGCTTTAATTCTTTTATCTCCCTCTCCAAACCCATCAACACACGAAAAACATTTACGTGAAAAAGCATGTATACTCGACGCTAAGAGCACACGCGACCTTCGGCCCATAAATCGCTCTCCCGTTTTGGCTGTTTAAGTGACGCCGCTACCGCCGCCGCCGCTTTCTTTACTCAATTTTCTAAAAGCGAAAATGGAATGGCGCGTGTCGTCCTTAAGTTGTTTATACCTCGCGCGTGTACATTTATTTTCGAATCAACGCCTCGCTACTGGAGAAGACATACACACACACTTTGCTCTTTCCGTTTTGATTTCCCCGGGCCGCGCTGCAGTGACGCCGGGAGTATTCCCGGAGACGAGTCGAGGAAGTGCCAAAGTGCGTTTCTTTTTTGGCTGCCGTTTCCGGTTGGGTTCTATAGAGTTAAAGGTCGCGGATATCTTGGCGCTCTTATCCGTTGGGAATTTTTATTGTTCATTGAATAAGGGACGCGTATGTCGGTTGTCATTCTGTTGGCAATCGTAGTGTGGAGATGGTAATTTTGTAAGAAAATATCATGAAACGCATGGGAGCTAGTGAAATTAAAGTACTGGTAAGTACAATTATTTTTGTATCCAAATATAGTTTTATCCAAAAACCTAATTGTATACGAAAAGCAAATTAAAATCGTAAAAGTCATAAAATACTAAAATTTCTACTAAATTTAACATTCTTGCAATTGAAAAAAAGAAGAAAAAAAAAACAATCTCATATATTTAGAAACCCCACCTTTTATAAATCTTTGATTAGCCATAGCAATTTCCAAAAAAGGCAAAAAAACCGCACCACCACGCGATTCCGCACCCCATCGCAGTGTCTCGTTCGTTTTAGCGCCGGCGCAACGGCGGCTACGCTTTCTGCACTCTCTCCCTCTCTCTCATTCTCTTCTTCTCTCTCTCTACGAGCGCGTAATCTATGGCTGCACTTAATACGGGCTCGCTCGTCCCTGCCGCTTCTTCTCGTTTTGTTTCTCCCTCCTCCTCCTCGCGCTTCTGCGGCTCCGCCGCTGAATTTTATAACTCTTTCTCTCCGGGCTCTCGCTTCGCGTTTTTTCCTTTTCGTCGCACTCGCGCGCGCTTTGTGTGTACACGAGAGAGAGGAGTATAGGGCCGACGTCACGCAGCTGCGGTGTTTACAAAACAATTCGACGGCGGGTCATTTGTTGGCGCTGCTGAAAGATCGTTTTTATTAATTAAGGATAAAAATGTGTAATAAGTTTTGGTATTTTAATACCTAGTCTTCTTTATAATCTTAAAAAAAGAGAGTTTTGACAAAACGTAGGTAAAAAAAAGTACGACTATATAAGAATCGTGAAAAAAAAAAGCTCTCCCGACTATATACGAGATCTTACATATACATATCAACACATATTTAAACACAACCTAACAACACTTTTTCCTCCAACCGATAAATCCCGTTACCAACTCCAAAAAAAGCCACCTACGACATCCCTCCCGAAAGGAAAAATCCATTTTCCTCCTCTCGCTCGCCCTTTTACCAGCGCTGCAAGTGCGCGCGATAAATCACGCGCCGTGCAGTACAGCACACGCGAGCCGCCACGCGCCATAAATATATATACGCTATGTGAGCTGTTATATATACACCGCTTGAAAAATTTACTCGCCCGCTACTTACTTATACCGCGATAGTTTTTAGTCCGTCGTGAGGTGCGCGAATTACACGGCCTCTCCGTGCTCCCAGCTCGACTATGTTTGCGTAGGTATACGCGCGGCCGGTTAATTATTGAGGATGGGGAAATAGAGTGCGTAATGGATTATTATCATTGCGCTCGGCGAGTTGATTTTACATGATGGTATGTATGTTTGGATGGAATTACACGATAAGTCGGGGTACAAGACATGATAAGGGTATGTTTTTCTTGCTTATATGTAAACGGTTAGCAGCGATTACTTTCTCACAGCTTTAAAGAAGAGTTGTGAAATCCTATAAAAAGTGGACATTATTATTATTAAAATCACCTGCCGTTTACTATAGATTCTCATCTTTATATCTAATCGTATACCTCTAACGACACTTATACTTTTTAAAGAGTCTATAAAATCAATGACCAAATTTTTCCCTATCTTTATATCGCGTGCACCGGCAACGTCTCTCTTTTAGCCTTTCGCGTGACCGAGCATCGATCTTTTTACTTACCTCCAGGCCGTAAAATGGCAGCGACCGCAACGGTCACGATCGCGTGATTGCGCTACGTTACCCGCCCCCAGCGAACCGTTTATATACACTCCGACGAAAATTTCAAAATTGTACTCTAACATTTCCGTAGATTTCTTCACCCATTATAGAAACGTACGTGTGATTCTTCTCTCAACCCATATCCACGCGCTCCCCGATTGTTTCACTCCGCTACTCCTCAACAATATTATATATACATAAAAAAACAACAGCTGCCCGAAACTAAAAACTCGCGCCCGTCGCACGGAATTCGCCTACAACCGTTCCTGTATAATACACAGACACACGTGGGGGGCGATCATCCCCACGGGACTCAGTGCGGTGTACATCGGAGAAGCGCGCGCGTGGCACGCGTCAGGCGTATATAGCGCGTGTCCCTCAGGAGATGCGCTCTATATTTCTCGGGATATGCGCCTGTCTCTCGCTCGGGTTACAGTCGCGCAGATCCATGATGATGATGATGACGATGATGATGACTCTTGCAGGGGATGCGGGTGGATGATGTATGTGTGTGCAGTGTACGATGATGAAGTTCATGTAGTATAAAGGGTACGAAGACGATTGTCGAAAAAAAATGTATGTACCTTGTAGAGTGTAATGAAGAAAGGGTTGAACTGTGTTTTTAAAAAAAAATTCTATCTGTTCACAAACTTATATAAAAAAAAACAGAAAAAAACAAAAAACTATATAAAATATCACACTACACTTTTCGTGAATTTCGTCGACCTCGGTCAATTTTTCCTTTCCTCAAACCTCTCTCCCTCATACACGTTTGACGCCCGAGCCCCAATACACCGGAGACATACGCACACAGAGAGACCGGCGCGTCTGTTTGCCCGAGCGCTTCGGTTACGCGTATAGCTGCTGCTGCTGCTATAGCGCACTGCAAATAAAACGATCGGGTTCCGTATCGGGGAACGAGTGAGTGAGTGGTCGAAGACACGAGGCTCTAATGGTCGACGATGAGGCAGCTTCCAGGATATTTATCGGTGGGTGGTGGAGTGGCTGGGATTTAGGTTTTCGAACGGTTCGTATATGATATCGCGATATATTATTCAAGAACGTTTTATGAGACTGGAAAGAAGTTATACACGGCAACCTATAAATACCCCAGCCACTGAGTAGAAAAATCTGTAACACGAGCGTGTACGAGCGACACCCATCACTTACGTAGCTATAAAGTCGCCGCTCCGCCTACTATGTCCATCACTCGGCTGTACAAAGATATATATACCTACCCTTCCCCACACACACGCGGACCATTAATCCGTCCAATTGCGCTGACCGGTACCATTGTATCGTCCCCGCTGAAAAACGCCGGGAAATCGCTTGAAACCGGGTCAGCGCGCTGATAATGGCAGTAGTGCACGACGAAATTAAGAGCCCCATCATCATCATCATCATCCATTGTCCTCTACCTCTATCTCACCCTCCGTACGGATGGCTGAGCTCGCGCAAAATTCAGATTCGAAGCTTCCGCGTTCAGCGGCACGGAAGAAATACTTCCTGCTGGCGCAGGGCATATATATATTCGCGAGACTTGGTTCATTTCTTTTTCATTATCCTTAAGCGCTGAGTGTGTATATGTATGTATATTGGAGCGTTCCCGTCATGCGGAGCGCATTGTCTTGAACGGGGGTCGACGGTGGAATTTGTCGTCGCGGTGTTCGGTGAAAAGTGAAATTTTTAGGAGGGGAGAGTCGCGAAGGAATTGTAGAGCCTCCGGAAGTAATCGCTTTTGACGTTTCGTTATAGTATATTCTTGGCTCGAGGGATGAATCTCTCATTCATATACTTCTGAGATAGGTATATATACACATTTTTTTATATATGAGAAAGATGAACACAGTTTTGATAATATTCCATTTTCAATTCTAAACCAGCTTACAAGCTTAATCATCGTTCACCCTTTCTCCCAAATCACCCCCGTAAAATAATAATAATAATTTCCCAAATCAGCGTTTCCCAGCGAAAACCCTTATCAACGTCGAAAACCCCTCGCTGCACACACATCCTTCCCAACCGACACAGAACCCGCTTTTTCCTCCGGCGCGCTTTCCCCCCCTCGTAAAAGCGGTTTCCTGGTCCTATACTATAGTAGTAGTAGTAACCCAGCGAAGCGCGACCCTCTCTCTTTTGGAGGATGGATGGCGGCCGGAAGCTTTTATTGTTTTACAAGTTTACGCGCCGGCCGGATTCGATTGCGGCGCGCGAGCTTCTTCTTCGCGACGTTCACTCTCTGTCTTTCGGGGGGAGAAAGCGCCGTGTCCGCGTAGAGGAAACGAGGTTACGCTAGTTTTAAATCACTCGGCCGGCCGGTTTCGCCGGGCTTTTAACGAAGTTCTCCGGGCCTCGGAGACATGGGTTGCGCCAGGGAGTTGAGTCAGCCGGTTCAAGGTGAGCTGTCTGTGTATATATAGGGTTTAGAAGTGTTCTATAAATGATTTAATTGTACCATTTTAACTTTGTTTAGGTAGGTATGTATTATAATATACGTTGACGATGAATTTTAACTTGGGATAAGATCCAAGTTCTTTATTATTAGACGTAGGATCAGTTTTAGAATTGAAAATTAAATTTTAGATTTAAGGTAATACTTAAACGTTTGGATGATTTTTGTACTCGAAAATCATTTTTTCTCAGTGTATACGTTATATTCATAAAAAATCGATATTGCAGTCTTTATTATTACACTGTACAGAGAGAAGAAAATTTTTAAGATATAAAGAAACGGACAAACGAAATCACATTTCTTAATAGTTAAGAACCCATTTCTTTGAAATCGTAGAAGATTTGAATTTCTTAACTATTAAGGAGTATTACTTAATTATAAAGAAATATCCTTAATTATTAAGAAATACAACTTGGTACAAATAACATTACAATATTATAATTAGAAAAGCATACTTATAATGTCAAAAATTTCTTTTCTCTGTGCAGCACATTGATCAAAATACTGCATTATAATACACCAAAAAAAACTGCGTTATCCCAACGAGTACCTTAAACCATCACGTCATCAACAATAAGATCCACACTCGCAGCAGTTCCCGCGTTTATACTTACACATCAGGGCTCTCGCATACACGTCCGTACGAATTTCGCGGGCCTTGCTTGGAATGAAAGAAAACAACGGCGACAGCGTCGCTGCTATATACAACACTATACTACACGCATAGCATAGGGAAATAAAAGAGGAGAGAGAGAGAGTACGGATGACGGAGGGTCGAAGAAAGGCGCGCAGCGAAAGAAAGAAGTCCCGCTGGGGTGGGCGACCGGGCGCGGCTCTTGATTGCTGTCGCATTGTGTCGATTCGCGACTCTCTAGCGCGACAATGACGCGCGCGCGATAGAGACGAGGTGGGAGGAACCGGGGCAAAAATTAAACCCACGAGGAAGAGAGAGAGAGGAGAGACAATGGGTCAAGTGTCCATAGAGTCGGAAACACGCCCTCGCCTTATGCGAGACACGACGCGACGCGTCGCTCTTGTATGTGTGTTTTTTTTTTGCTAGTATATACTGTGAGAGAGAGTCATTGTGCTACTTTGCGCGTCGCGATTAGAGAGGGTGCGGGGGGCTCCGTTGTGTATAAGGAGTATATAGCGAGCGGTGCAGAGAAGTGTGCTGCGATATGGGAATAACGCGACGCTGCGCGATGATTACGGTGTTATCGGTGTGATTGCGAGGTGCCGCTATAGCGACAAGAGGAATATATCAAAGTCTTCGCGTGGATTCTCCACGGTATGGGTTCGAAATTAAATAATACAACAGTTAATAGTCTTTTGTTTATTTTTCTTACACGTACTGAGATATTTTTGTTGTAAAATGTTACTATATATAGAGACAGTTTTTGTATTTTTCGGTAAATTTATTATTAATTACAAAAAAAAATTGTTTCTTTCTGATCCCAACAAAGTATGCTAATCCCCCACAATATTAATTACCACTTATATATACTATTTTAATAAAAAAAACCCGTCCCCTTCCTATCTCCACTACCACTTCCACCATACCACAGCTTTAATTTCATTTCGCGCCGACACCTACGCACCAGCGCAATATAAAGCGCCGAGAGAGATCGGTCGTCACGCTGCCGAAATGAATTTCCCGATGACTCGGCTACCGATCAGCCCTTATACCCACGGCCGCGCGAATGAGACAGAGAGACAGTGCGCGCGCGCAATCAATCAGCTGGCCAGCCGAGCTTGACTGTGTCCACATTGCGTGCCCCCCGCGTCTGTGCTACGCTTTTTCGAGGACGAGAGACGAGATCTGTGCGCAATTGCGTGGTGCTGCTGCTGGTGATGCTTTGTGTTTGTTGCGTCGCGATATATATAGTATGGGTTTCGTTGATTGTTGTTGACCTGTAAATTTGAATCAATGAAAATCGAGAATGTAGTACTCATTTTTTCGAATAAATGTATTATACGATTTTACCTTATTCGTGTTTTTCATCTTTGTTGTACACATTTTAGGGTCAATTTTATTTACTTTTATGCATATCTAACTATTCTCTCGTTTTTTTTTTCTTTATATATATCTCTTTCCATTCACATAAGTGAATACATCCATCTGGTATATATATATGTATTACGTGAAAAGTACACTGCTGCTGTGAGTGCATCGGGTGTGTATACGCAGTGATTGCGTGCATCAACAATATTGGCAAACATTACCCTAAAGTTTCAAAAAAGTTTCAAATATTCAAAACCATATATTTAATAAAAAGTCGCTTCGAACCCAGCGATATAGAATTCACCAACAGCCACTATAACCAAATAACTTACTTACGAATAATATATACCATTCGAAAAATCAAAGCTAAACTCAAAACCGTTACATAATGCGGCAGACCCCCTCGATTATATTTCCGATTCCACTTTTTTCCCTCCCTCCTAATCGCGCAAGTGTTGTCCCTTTTACTTCCATCATCGGCCTGCGCTCTGTTTACGGGGCTCGCGCATCATTGCGCACGCTTATATATATCATTCAAAAAGAAAAAACTTCGGAGCCTCCATCAAACTTTTTTCATATACCTATATACGTTAAAACACGTCAAAATCGCAGATGAAAAAAAAAATCTGTTTGTCCCACACGCGATAGCACAAAAATCATCCCGAGTACCAACTACACACAGCGGCAGTTGCCGAGCGAATAATAATATTCCATCGGGAACGATCGTTATATACATCTCGATAGCCAAGCAAACATGCGCGTGCGCGAAATTAATCCCCGCGTTATACACCGACGAGAAGATTTCACCGCGAAGAAGCCCCCGTCAAACATAGAACCGCGCGCGCGCCGATAATTAACCGCAATCGTCGGCAAACACGAGCGCAAGTCGAGTACCACTGTGATGATGCTGTACTTACATACATATATCCCGCGGGAGTTTCGCGCTGCTCGTGAGGACGATGCGCTGTGCGATCAATATTTATGATTCGATTATTCGACGAGAACTGCTCGTGCTCCTCTTCAGCGCCAATATTTGAATGCCAGCGGCCGCCGCCGCCTAATCAAACCGCCAAATATTTGGCCAGACTTTTCTCCCTTACTCGTTCGGCGTGCCGTTGTGTAGTGCCGTGCCGGTTTCATTGGTTTTCGAGGTTGCGGAGTTGTGTGGTAATTGTGGCTGATGGGGAATTGAGATGATAAGGATGTAGTTGGGCGGAAAGGATGTATAAGTTTGAATCGAGGAAGTTGGCTTTTTGGATCTAGGGATATATATAGTTTTGTAAGCGTGTATAAGCGATGATGTAAATTTTATTGTTTTGAAATTGAGGAGTGTGATATAATTAATTAAATAAAACTATATGTGCGTTCGGGGTTCTGTTAATGCAATGGTAACATGTATGAATGAACTATAAATCCATAGGTGTTAAATAGAAATTAGTTGCAAGCTATTAAATTTGAGTCTTTAAAATGTCACATTAAAAGTAATTTCTTTGTTAATAGGACAGAAAATGAATAATGTAAGTGTGCGATTAATTTCTTCATTTATAATAGGATTGTATAATTTTACAATTAATGCGAAATAAACAAAGTTATTATACCATTAGTTTTTTTTGGTAATAATTGTAATAGTATTATAAAGACTAATCGACGAATAAAGTCTACAAAAAACGTTTTAATAAAATATACATTCTAGATAGAAATCAAGCCAAAACTCTGACTTCTTTTGTAGCGACAGTGCTTTTATTGACTATTGAGAAATGTGAATTTGTTATTCATAAAGCAATTTTTCAAACAGGAAATAAAAATGAAGTTTTCCTTTTCAAAAATCCATCAGAATTACGATATATGTCACTCAATTTACAGCCAAATTGAGAAAGTTCGATATAGGCGCGCGAGGAAATAATAATTCCATTATACGCGCTGCGAATCGAATTCCCAAATTTTTCCGACGCCAAATTGATCGCTGCATATTTCATGGGCAAGTTCTTACGCTTATTAAAATACTCGCGTTATGGAAAATTAAGTGGGAAATCAATATTGAGAAAATTTATCCGCGGATTGCCAGGTTAAGTGACAGTTATTTACTCTCGTTATGTTCGCTTATTAGAGGCTATTAAAGCGAGTACGGAATTTATACATTTTAAAATGAGAACTGTGCGAATTCGTATATCGATCTTAAAGCGCTCATTAAAAATCAAGCTTGTTTTTATCAACGGCAATCATATAATTACATTTCAAAGTATTTTTCTCTCGCCTCGGTCCGCAAATCAAGTTTATGTGCGCGGTCGAAACTTTGTGGAGTGATAAACATTTTTATTTTATTTAAAAGATATATAGACAATTCGCAAGAAATTTTTGCGTGGAAATATAAGATATCAATAATCTGATCTTTGAAAGACAAGATTTTAAGTTCTCTCGCTTTCGTAATTTTTAAATAAATATCAATTCCAAGCCATCATATTTAAAAAAAATCAATCTCCAGCTCGCAACCCACACTCTCAGCACACACATACTCAGACGCGATTTTTTTCCAAACATACACCTCTCCCGGCACGCGAGCATGCGGCTCGCGGTAGTCAGTAACCTCCATAAAATACGACAGGAATGTAAGAATAAGAGCGACGGGGGAAAAGCAGGAGCAGTTATCCTCTCCCCCTCCTCTCTCTCTCTCTCTTTGTTCTCTCTCTCTCTCTCTCTCTCTTTTACTCGTCGAATTTCTCTCTGTCTTCGAAAGGCCTCCCTATAGTAGCTCGAGCGAGCGAGCGCGCGACACAGATATGCTTTTAGCGCACGGGGGTAGAACGCTCGCTTGCGCCACACAGCGTTGTACGCCGTTTCCGCGCGCGCGCTTGCAGAAGTATATAGGGAGAGAGAGAGAGTGTATATATATACGCACACTATGTGTATGTATGTACGCTCGTGGGATTTCAGACGGGTAGGAATGAGCCGTGAAGAGGCGACAAAGAGAGCTGCGTGCACGCGCCGCGTTGCTGAAAGTTTTAGTGAGGGACGCGAGCGTCATCGAGCGAAATGATGGATATATTCGCGGACGGGGTGGATGAAAAATTTTGCTGCGAGAGGTAGGTATCGAATGGGAATGAAAAATGTATATAAGCTATATAATTTTATAAATTTTTGTATAAGAGTGGGTGTAAGTAATCTACTGATTCTTTTTTTTTCGTTCGAACTAGAACCATACCCGAAGTTGAATTCTTTCCTCCGCAGTGTTATCGTAAGTTATCCATCTTTTACTACTCCAAAATATCCTTTTTTTTTCTTCGTTATATACATACAGGAAACGAGAATGAAATTATTTTATAATGTTAGCTCCAACAACAAAGGGGAACACACACACAGAGCTTTAAAGTTCAATCTCCCACTTACGCGTCACCTTAGAATTATGCAAATTCAAATAATCCGTGCATTAAAAGCAGCCGCCGAATTCACAAACACGCACGCAGCACATCACGCCTAATCTTCGCGAGTACAAGAAAACATTGTTGTTAGATATATCTACAGTATAAAGTTCAACAAGATCAGTCGTGTAAGCAAATATATATACATAAATTTGGCGTATGTATACACATCATCCTCATATATATTGTTGCAACTATATAAATACGCTACCGAACAATCTCTAAGACGCTTACAAACCCCAAAGGTAAAAAAAAAAGAATATCCGAGTTCTAAGAAGAACCTTCAACGCCGCGATATAATCGCAAGAAGATAACGTCGCCGAGGGTCTTGCTCCCTTATACACACACGTACGCGCGCGCAGTGATTTTTCCTCAAGCTGTAGCACATTACCGGCTAATTCCCAGCTTACAGGCTTCTCTCTCTCTCACCCTCAGGCTTTCAAGCCTCTCTCTATTGTCTCGCGCGTATATATAATCGTATGAGCGAGAAGCGCATCTCTCGCGACTCTCTCTCTACCCGCGCGCGTCTTAGTCGATCAGCATCAGCGCGGAATCGAGTTATCCCCGGGACCCGGGCGCGATAATGAATTCAATTTGCCCTCGAAAAGCGCAACGCGCGCGCGCCCCTGTGTATATGTACGCGCGGCTACCATCTATATATATAGGGTTATATTATTCCCGGGCCTACATACGTAATGTAATAATCGGCGTGTATATCAGCCATATGGCCGAGGGGTGCTGCCTCACCCCACCCTTCTCTCTCTCTCTCTCTCTCTCTCTCTCTCTCTCTCTCTCTCTCTCTCTCTCTCTCTCGTGTTTCCAAGAGATTTCGTCTCGCTGCGTGTATGTGTGTATGTGTGGAGAAGGTTATGGATATTGATGGATGTAACGCTACGAGTTAGTTTGGTTTTTGGATTTGGGAGAAAGATTGCCTTTTCCGGGTAGATTATGCATTATGCATGCGGCGGGCGGAGGGGATGAGGATCATTCTTAGTGGTCGTCAGTAGTATGTGTGTGGTTGTGATTAAAGAGCGGCTCTGTAGCCTGGTTGTTTGGATTTGGAAAAAATTGTTTTGGGGGTGAGTTTTTTTTTCAGCGAACAGTCGTCACGGTATTAGGTGTTTTTTTTTAAGATAGTCAAATGAATTCATGGGTATATAGGTGTGTGTGTGTGTGGGCGGTGGGGGGGTGTAGGGGGATGTAGGAGAAGGTATCGTTTTTAATGCAGATTTGTCGTTAAATTGTTAGCAATTTGTAGACAGAAAGTTATGTTTTATATAAATTGATACAGGCTGATATAATATCAGCCTGTTTCCTTCAAAATGCCAATATAGGCAAAGCCAACAATACAATGCCAAGACTAATCTTGCTATATTGTGAAGCCAGATAAAGATCGGTTGAATCTCTCGGTATTATATCCTCTCGGCCGTTCCAATTTGCCTAGAGGAGTTTCTCTTCGAGTGCGCCACATAGCGGCAAACAGTGGTAGCTTCATATTTGTTTTGATTCCCCCAAATCGCGCATTGTAAGATTGAATTATTTCTGTAAAAAAACAGCGTATAATTAAAAATATTTATTGATTTGATCATTAAAAAAATTTATTAAATAAATTATAGCTGCTAATGCAAGTCTTTAAAATTTATTCAAATAATTTCGACAAAAAAATTCGACGAATATTGAGGAAAACTAAAACTGTTTATAATTTCATCGTATTTTAGCAAACATTAAACTTATATACTCCTTGAATACTTTTATACATACTTTTTTAACGAGGAAAAACCTAGATATATACTTGACTAAACCTCTATGAAAGTCTAAATATACTTTTCAGATATCATAACGATCGTGACCATTCAATGCGCAATTATTCTTTTCTTTTTCCTTTGAATGAAGATCTATTTCAAAGTTTTCATTAAACGTAATATTTTCCACCTTTAGCAGCGTTTCGGTAGTGTGGTAACGGAGAAAATTTTTCTTTGAATAAAAGTTATAAAAAAAAGAAGAAAATATATAGCCCGAGAAGAATTCAAAGCTAAAATAAATTCCCCATGATTCGTATTCTGGTTCAGAGACTAACAACATGAATATCGCGGAGACGGTGAAACTGGTACACCCCATTTCTTTTCTCTTTTTTAATTTTCAACGAATTTTATATCGATATTCTTTTACGATTCATGATAATATTTTCTTCCGTGACGCCTCAAAATATTGTTTTATTCCATACAAAATCATTTACAGAGTCTCAATATATAGACAAATTAATTTTGACTAAGCTACGTGCCAATGACTTATTGGCAGCCGGTCTTTTTTTTTAATAATTAATAATAACATTTTCGCACCGTTCTGTAAAGATTATTAAATTTCACCAAATTATTCAGGTTTACTTGTTATCACTAGAAACTATAATTATCCTCGTAAGAAGTATAGTTCCAGAAAACAATCGTAGCTCCCTGCAAACCACATTACTCCCCGGGACATTATCGCAAACCTCGTTACCAATAATAACCCAACCGAACTCCCCGCAGCGACTACAGGACAGCTCTCTCACCTATATACACATTTATAACAAACCCAATCGCCGGTCCAATAATAACACCTCATCGGTAATCCAGCTATAATAATCGAATCCCGCGCTCGCCTTCCTAATATAAAATCCAACATGAAAAACGCAAATCCGTATAATACATATAATCACGGCGTATGTCGCTGCAGCACTAATAAATTTCCCGCTCGCCGAATCAATAACAATAACACACACATGCGCGCATATAAAACTAATCCACCTATACGTCGATAAATCCGTCGACTCGAGTGCACCTAATCAGCTCTCCTCCCCTACAGGCAATAATCGTTCGCTCATGAAATTCAAAAACACGACCAATCGAAGCAACTCCGGAAAAAAAGAGATGCACGCACGCGATCGGCAGGGGTGGAGTCGTATATAATAATGCGAATCGATCGTCGTCGTACACGCGCCATTTGCATCCTACATTGCGCGCACCTACTACTCTCTCCGTCTGTCGCCGATATATATACACTGATCTCAGGGGGCGGCAGTGATTCTGATTAAATCAGCATTAGAGGGGAGGTAGCAACAGCAGCGTACACAAGAGAGATGAAAGCGAGCGAGCGAGCGACAACGACACCAAATGTCGAGTAGTCGTGATGTGGGGGGTAGAAGCGGCGGGATTTAATCAGCCGCGACTTTGTTACAAGTACGCGCGCAGGTGTCGTCCGATGACTATCGGCTAGCACTTTGCACGAGGAAAGAAGGAGGAGGCGGAGATAAGGGATCTATTAGCCGGATATGTATTGTTCGCTGCGAATAGGGAATGAAAGAGTGCTGCATGCGCACTTGATCCGTGTGTTGTGTATATCGAGCGATCGAGATCGGTACCAACTGTCGTATGGCGAGGTATAAGGTGTACGTACGTAGTACTCTGAGTAATTAATCGACAATTAGGTGATGATGGTAGTAGAGGGGTAGGTATAAAAAGCGAAATTAGATAATTAAAAGTGGGAGGTGGACGGTAGCGCATGCGTTGTTTGAGGTATAAGATAAAATGAAATCAAATTTTTCGATAAAGGTTGGAGCTATATATTTTGTAATTTCTTTAAGTGTGAAAGCGTCGATATAGATATATGAAATATGAAATTAGACTTATTATATTTGCACCGCTAAAAACTTTTTCTTTCCTTATAAAAATATGATAATTCATCATACGTCGAAAAATTATCATACACTTCGTACGCTCAACCACCACAAAAAAAATCACATAATTTCCAGGCGATTTCCAGCCGACCGAGCCCATTGTCACCACATCCACACGAAATTTGAATCCTCCTCGTCCCATCACGATCAATACACCCAAATCCATACGTCGGTATAGCTGGTGTAATCACTCGGAACGAAAATACTCGTCCACAGCACCTCCGCGTGACAACAGCGCACTACACTCAACTCTATCGCTGCTCTCTCGCAGCCTCCGTACAACAATCATCCTCTCTTATATTCTCTCCTCGAGTGCCATCGACGCGACACACAATAGACTATACGCGCCACCCCTCGCAGATGACACTATATACGCGTACCCTCCTCACGATAATTACATCATACCACGTACATAGTGCACACACATATAGTAAAAGATGAAAGCTACCGTAGGCGGCGGCCGGAATTCCCAGTATATACAGTATCGCGGATCCGCATCAGCGCAGCGTCATCATCACGTTATCTCGCGCATCGCGGAGAGAGGCTAATTCCTCGGGCCGCTACTCCTCCTCCTCCTCTCGGTTGGGCTTGTAGCGATGGCTTCTGACACGATTATTACACGCGGCGAGCGTGTTCCACGAGGAGGAGGAGGAGTTGAGAGAGGAATGTGAGAGGGGAGGTTAATGAGGAGAGGTGGGTGACACGCTGATGCAGGAGATAAGGGATTGGAGCATGTGTGATAGGAGATGAGGTCGGAGAGGCTTTGAAAGTGGAATATAATTATTGGTTGTCGGTGGGGTTTATGAGGAGAAAAAGTGTGTGGAGGGAAAAGGGATTTTACAACGTAGTTAAATTTATTATCAATATATGGTTGTTTCGTTACTATATTTTTATATATTAGATGGTGTTTTGTAAACACTTGAAATAGATGTTTCTAGAATCTGCATTTCTATATCCAACAGAATTTTCAGGACCTACTCGAATTAAGACACGCACCAGCTTGCGTTTCAATTACCTTCTCGTTTCTTTCTCACCTCTCCACAACCTCATTTATCATCAATTTGTCGAAAAATCAAGCGTATCGTTATACTTATATGCCGCCCCCGATACCTATCGTCGCAACATGTGCGGCCGAATTCGTCTCGCCCAACAATAACACGCTAATGACGCGCATTGTCCTCTTTTTTATATGTATCTATATATATGACATAGCGTATCCCACGTGTGACAGCGTCAACAACAAACGAATATGACTAATTTTTACAATCGTCCGTGGCGCGAGCCTGTGTCTATTTTTATAAAAGTCGCTCGGGATGAATCAACGTGGCTTTCGAGCAAGTAGCCTGTGTGTGTTCTGGTTAATGGAGTGCGGCTTTGGTGATGCAGATGACGCGAGGTTGGTTGTCGGGAGGTTTGGCCTCGGTGCATTATTGTTGCGAGAGAAGAAGATGTGCGGCCGTGGAGGCGGCGAGGCTGTATTTAATTTTATGGGTAAAGAAAATTATAGAAATAACGTAAATTATATTTTTTATAAGAATACCTTTAATAATATACTAAATGGACGCCTTTTGGTGGCTTAATAAATATTAGGATCATCAAGAAGTTATTTTTTAAATATTTTATTGTATATATTACAAAATTTGAGGTCCAATCTTATATACGCTGTGCACCATCTCTTATGATTTATGACTAATTTTTTGTAAAAATGAAAAACCTTTTTTCTCATCCATGCAACGCAATCATCATTTTATATCTGCATTTTTTTACTACTGCAATATAATTATAAATAACAGTCATGTACGGGTTGACATATACCTTTTAAGCTTATATATATTTCCATACACTTTTACGTCCGAATGCATTTTTATTTGAAAACATACACTTTTATATGCGTATGCACTTTTGCGAATGCACGAGCCTTTACGCGTGTATACCTCCACTTCTGTTGGTATTACAATAAAAAAGTAGTACCTTCACGCAGGGAAAACAAAAATATGTTTTTCAAAACTTATACCTCCTCACTACTTACATATTACCAAATATTTTTATTACTTTCACTATATTACAGTAACTATAAAATTTGTTCCCACTACAGCCACACATATTGTTCACCACCTTATCCCTATTCAAAGCCACCACGGCCTCTCTCATACATACACACATACGTATACTTTACACTCGCTAATTTCATCAACACAATGTATAGCACCGATCGCGCTCAATTTCACGTGGCACGCGTCGGCTCTCAATTTCACATCCACCCATATCACATACGCTCGCGTCCTCCTGTGGGAAAGTGTTTTCGCGGGGGAGTGTATATACATATTACAGAGAGAGAGTAATAACGCGACATTACTGCGCAGATCGTGTTTCCTCTGTGCGCTCGCGAGTGCATGAGAAAGTTTCTATCCCGATGAGCGTGCACTTTTAACGCGCGGTTCGTAAAGTTTCCGGCGACGGTTCCTTTTTTTTCAGTGTGGAGGGGGTCTCTGCGTGCGCGAGTGGTTAAAAATTAAAGGCTCTGTCGAGTAAGTTGGTTATGCTGTTGCGTATTTTGGAAACCGCATGGTGCTGCAGGTACTTGGGTAAAAAGTCAAAAAATCTTTTTGGATATATTTTTATAGCACAAATAAAACGAATTGTTGACTGTTGTTCCTTTTTTCAATATTTCAACGTTATGAAGGTGTCAAAATAAACGGGTTCGTTTCGATAAAAAAAAAAAAAATATGAAAGAATAAAGAAAATTAGACTAAGATTGGCTATTTATATTTTCATAAATTATTATAAATCGAAATTCAAACGAGTGTTTTTCCATAACATTCAATAACCGAATAATATAGTAAAAAAGTCGCACATCATCCTACCAATTTTCTATGCGCGGGTTTCCTAAATATTCTTTTCCATCCTCCCATAACCATATCCGCGCGCAGTTATACAAACCACACCACCCACTATAACCCTCCTCGTCGCGCTTCTTTTCCGGGAAACAATTTATACCCGGCGTATATATCCCATTAAAACCATCGATCATCGAATCTCCGTCCATCCGAGACTCTCTCTCTCTCTCAATACTATACCAAGGCGGTCCGGAGACACTCCATTAATCTCAGGCACGCGCAACGCACACTCGTAAAAAACACCGCAGCGCTAATACATCCCGGCCGGGCACGTGTCCTCGGGCCCGCAACTAAGAGACAATGAATATATATATGGTAGCAATGAAAATATTGATGATGCTGGGCGGTGAGGCTAATTATTCAAGCGTATTTTTTGGGTAATACTTCCGTAAGAGGGGAGCTGTGCCGCCGGCCCTCGGATCCTTTTATTAGACATATTCTTTGCGGTATGATGCTTCTTCTTCCGTATGTCGATTTATTAATGACGATGATGCGAGAGTGTACTTACCGTGAGAATCGCGGGTGGCTGGTGCCATTATGTGGATATTTTATGCGTGTATGTATAGGGGCGGCGAGATTTTCGATGCGTAAGCAGGTTTTTCGTTATATCATAGATTTTTTTTTTTGTGGTTGCGGGGTATGTGTATATTAATAAAATATATATTAGTGAAGAAAAAAGAAAAATATAAACTAAAGATATAGTTTATATGTAGGTATGTGAAACCTAAAATTTATCGTTTCATTTTTCGCCATCCTACTGGAATCTTCGAAACTTTATAAATTTTGGTATATATTATTAAAATTATTCCGTTCGGTATTTTTCATCATTACTTTAAGTATATTCGCATCGGTTATCCTTAATTTTCGACAATAACATAACAAATTTTTATTCTTCCCCACATCTACCCATACACACAAATTTCACTTTGCACACAATTCCAATCAAATCCACAGCATCTCCACCTTACGCAACTACCGCAGCCCCCCAAAAAATCTGCTCGTCAACCGTTTCCCCAACATCTCACACGTCTCGCTTCACGCTTTAAAAAAGAGCGATCATCACGGTCGGCCAACCAAATACACTGACGCGTATATACGCGTCAGTCCGCGAAAAGCTTAAAAATAAAAAAGAGGCGCGCGCGTCAATATACACACGCTCGCGCGCGCGCAAAAGTATATAAACGCGAGAGGGCAATGAAAATATACGCGCGCGGCACGTGACGTCACGGCAGCTGTCAATTAGGCGTCGCGTGCCGCAACACACCGACGCACGCGTCATTTGTCAGTACCCCAACCCCCCCGCAGGGGCTTTTGCTACGAGACCGTGATGTGCGTATTATATAGTGTCAATGCGGTGGTTCGGCTTTTTGCGGTGTTTGTGTATGCGAGGATGCGGGAGAGGCTTTTTTGGGAAGAATTTTCGAGTGATTTTGATATGGTTTGGTGTGTGCGTGTGTGTATAACTCTCGATGTTTCGAAAACCATTTTACCGATTTTCGTCGGACAAAGTTTATTGTAAAAAGATCAAAACGTCGACGAAATTTCAACAATCTATAATGTTTTATTGTTAGACACCTATCTTACGAAACAGCGCGGCCAGTAAATCATTCACTGTCAGTTCAATAAAAAATCTATATGTATATTATTTAAAATTTATTCGATGGAATAGCGTAGAACATACTAGGGACAGCTCACTAGCCGTTAAAGCTTCGAGTTTACCGCTGGTAACCGCTAGGTGGCTAAAACTATCCCACACGTAGAAAGGTGGGCATATAAGAGCCTGCAAACGTTGCTAAGTTATGAAAAGTGCTATTGGAACGCCCGAATGGGAATCCGTCGGCACTCATAACATCACAAATAATTAAAAAAGAGTTTTAAAATATTACTGACATGGCCTCCAATTCGCTGATCCATGTAGCTGATTCTTGTTTTTCACGATAGAACTTCTTTCGATATCAATGAACAGGTTGTGTTTATCCGTACGCGATATAGCTATACTTTCCTCACTCGTCTTTTTTGTCAAAAGAAAAAGAAGAAAAAAGACAAACTGATCATACGACACAATATATACTCCTCTCCAACAACCATCAGCTCTTGACTTCTAATTCCAACCGA
>UXGD01000663.1:0-50455 GCA_900474315.1 Torymus auratus
CGCATATATATATATATATATATATATATATATATATATATGTGTGTGTGTGTGTGTGTGTGTGTGTGTGTATATATACGCCTGCAGGAACCCATTGAGCGCGGGCATATTATACTGCATAACGATGCAGAATCGTATATATTTATCAAACACGTACGAGGATTGAATTAAATTTTAAATTGTACAAATCACCCATATTGTGACACAAAAAGGAACCAAAAAATGAAAATCATGCTCGATATTGCGAGCTTGATATAAAGTATTTCGATTTGCTTTCGATTGTTACAAATATTATTACTATTATACTATGTTTATTATTATATTTTCTAACTAGGACAATAACAGTTTTAATAAGATAATGAATTTTCTATTCTATTTAACAATCTGAATCGACTTTCTGTTCAAGCTCATTTTTTTTTTTTTTTCAATCTCTACAGTTACATTAAATTAATACACAAATAACGAGTAAGTCAGTATTTGAGTAGAGGTAATTGAAATTGCATATTTAGACAATTTTAATAAAAATGTCACCCAGTGAAGAAATAGCAATGTATCGACAGCTGAAAGTACCTATATTTTGGTTATTAGAATATGAAGTGTGTCCGTACGAGGAACCACTTTTGCCAACATCGTTGCGCTCTTAAATAACAGTATTAATCATTTACTGGAATATCCTAGCGACAACAGTAACTACAGTTCAAAGTACACGGAAGCTAAGTTGGGAACCTGCATTACTTTGTTGTTTTCCGTTATTATAGTATAGGATATTTATTACAGAAAATTTCAAGTTATAATTGAGTATCCTAAAAGTATGTTTTTCTTTTATCATAATATATAAAAATTTTTTGCTCATTATTGCACAATGCCCAGTATTCCGCTATCGCATTAATATATTTACCATCTAGCTACTATCAAAGTCCTTAATATAAATTAAGCGATCGATATTCGTTCGGTTTTCGAGAATTTTTGCGAGGTATCTCGAAATCTTCAATCGATCTGGAAACTCGAAAGAAATCGAGAAACAGCTATAAGAGGGCGCGCGTAGCACGCTAATTATCACTATCTGATAAGCGTATTTTAATCTCGTAGTGAGGATTCGATAGTCAACAAAAACATCCAACTCAGCTGAGGTGAATATGCGCTGGCTTGCGTAATGTCTTTCTCCGCGTGACTCTCAGCTATATTACCGCCAGTTGCACGCAACTTTCTCAGGCTTTTCAACACACGCATCCGGATGCATACATCACCAAGCTCCGTTATGATCCTGCCTTATATAGGTGGTAATACTCGTGTCGTGACCACGAAGGCGATGAAATCGAATAGTAAAAGGAAGATTGTGACAAATGTGTTAATCAAATACTTGATTCGCTTAAAATGAAAAATCCGTCGTACTATAATTTATTCGTTGCAATATGAATTGCAGTTACACTGCCGTGCTTCCAGTTTGGCACGTCCTCGGGTATCTTCGTCGTCACTCGCACTATCGTCCTCTACGACCGTCATATACCTACAGGACATTGTGAAAATCTTTTCATGTCGTTGCAAGAGGAGATCGTCCCTCACCTCCTCTGTTTCTCGTACGCACACAACTCGCCTTCGTCGCTAATTGCTACTAGCTCGTTGCCGCGACGACTCAACCGCTTCCCACGGCTCGCGTTTCGCATACCTGCGGCTCTACCCTTACTACGTCGCCGTCCTCACGCACGAAATTCGTTGGTATTTGAATAGCGAATTGATCCACGTTAATTCGCTAGTACTATAACAAGACCACTGCTACAGTTTTATGATTTCAATGCTAGAATACCAAAATTTAAAAGATAATCTGTAGTTCTGTAATTTTATATAAACTTCTTACCTTGAAAAAGAATAGTAACTTTTAACAATCCAAATTTATCGGATTGAGCTACCCTGGTAGAAATCGACTCTATTTTCGACTCGAAAATAGCGAGCTTTAGTGGAGAAATACTAAAAACTAGACATTTTTCTTATCTATTTCTATCTAGCAATGAAACGATTTTTCCGGTGATATTCGACCATTTAATAGATTGAAAATAGAAAGACAATTTACACAAGCTTATTCTTACCTATTTCAAATTGGAGACACAAATAAAATGTTGCTCAATTTTAATAGTTATGAAATGGCTATAGTAAAAGGCTTGTTCTTATGACGACGAGTGAAAGAGACAGAATCTAAAAGAAAAATATGGGTGTCAGTTAATATCTAAGAAAGGAGTGCTGTAAATGTTTTTTTAGTCTATGTTTATTTACATTTTTGTAAGCTATTTATTACAATTGAATGCTCTGAAATGTAACCTCAAGTCTATATGAGTAAATTTAAATTGAATATTTTAAGGTTTACTATTATCTATTTCCAATCTATTAAAATGGTCGAATAATAAGGGAAAAAGCGTTTCATCAAGGCCAATAACTAGCCTTTATTCTAGCTATTTTCTGACTTTCTGACCATTTCGTAATAAACAAATTTCTACCTGGCTAGAATCCGTCATTTATCTCAAAATCTATATAATACATAATAATTGTTATAACAAGTTCTTGCTATAGGCATACCCGCGTAAAAACAGTTGAGATCACAGAAATATCGCTTTGAGATATGTCTCGATTATGGCACTATTTAATACTTTTTAAGATGAAAAGTCTCAACAAATAATTAAGATGAATTTCACATTGGTTGGTGGGAAGACATTTAAAGGTTGAATCTCTCGGACTTATATACTCTCGGTGTTCCAATGTGTTCGAGGAAGCCCCGATCGGTGCGCCGTGTAGCGGCAATAAACGAAAACCATGCGTTCGGTGACTTCCGAATTTCCGATCGGTTGTTGCCGTCGTTGTCCGCTACGCGGCGCGCCGATCGGAGCTTCCCCGAACACATTGGAACACCGAGGGTATATAATTCCGAGAGATTCAACCTTTAAATGTCTCTTTAATAAGAGTCCAAACTTCAAGGCTTTGCCTTGCTTTTGGTATAAATCCCTCAATCGGATTTAAAGAATTGATTGAAAATTTTTGTAATCAATTCATTTTTGAGACATCTTAAAGTTGTCAAAAACGTTTGTCTGAAATTAATCTTAAAAAATCTAAAAATCATCTTAAATTAAGTACGAAAGCTCATCTCGAATTCGTCTCAAATTCGTTTCAAATGGATCACTAATTTATCTTAAAATAATATTAAATACTGAATTCCGTATGTCTGAAAACCATCTTAAAAATGCTTTCAAAGGTCAAATTAGCGATGATTATAAAAATATTAAATTCATCTTAATTATTTGTTGAGACTTTTCATCTTAAAAAGTATTAAATAGTGCCATAATAGAGATATATCTCAAAGCGATCTTTCTGTGATCTCAACTTTTTTTACGCGGGTATGCGCCGCTTTTTTATGTCCTGTGCACACGTCACATCGCAGACTCTGACCAGACGCTTCGTACAGTCACACGCATATCGTGCTCGATGTACCGGAAGCGAGTAAAAGTTGTCCCTGAAAAATATGTGTGTACATGCAGGGCACACGCAGATGCGGTATGAGAAAAAAAATGATCGAAGCGTAAACGTAAATATACGCGAAAGCTGTGACAGTGAGGGTGCGTCTAGCAAAATTGCGCGCTCAAGGCGAAACGAATGAACTGCTATATGGACGAAAAAACCGCTCGCCCGGACGCCACCCATCCTCTTTCCCCGCTGGTTATGGGATTGATACATAGAGGGCTGCTACGAGCATTTCGCGCGCGCGTAAATTTCCGATGACCGAGTTTTTTCCGTTTAGAGGCGAGAGTGCTTGACTTTTTTTGCCGAGGCTTTATTTTATTGAGAGTTGAGAGTGCTAGTGGAAGCAGCTGGCTTTGAAAAGGATAAAATTCATTATTTATTTATGCAGGTGTTACTTTGTGCGTTTGCTTTTTCCGTGATAGTGGCCAGCAAAATTATGATGTTTGTGGATTGTTTGGAAAAATTCATCATTGCAATACTGTCATAAATGTATGTGGACTCTTGCAGTGTTCTTGCAGTGTTGGAAGTTATGTTAAAGTTAGCATAATATTTTTCATTTAGGTGTATGAAACACCTAGCACATCTTCGATCAACCAATGATGTTAAAGCCAACAGAACATACAACCTCAGTTATATTATACAAGTAAAAAATCTTGCTAAAGTTAAGGTCGAATATTTGCAAGGATCGAATCATATGCAAGGATGGTATAGATCTCCAAAGTGAGTATGTAAAAAAGTATAAATCATGAGCTACATCAATACGTTGCAGACAGTTGAATTACGTACATCCCTACACCGTGTTTGAAAATCAATACCTCATGCATTTATCTTCGTTAGAAAATGCATATAAAAATAACATCTAAGATTAAAACCATATACTAATTGTTTAGCGATACAAATATTTTATTTTTATTTTATTATATTCCAAATTCACTATTGAACCATGAAAGTCGTATTAAATTTAATTATATCACTATAAAATCGTTAAAAATAGCAATTAGGACAAAAGATAACGAACGTTGCTCGTTATTTTATATACAATAAAATAAAACTTTACAGAAATATTTATACGCGATGCTGTAAATTCAATTTCGTATGGAACACGTCAATCCGTTTATTTTAAAAAGCAATAACAAACAATAAAAAATCACTGCTTATGGTACGTACGAAATTGGTTTTCTCGAATGCAACTTATTGTTTTATTCATCAATTAGACACAAAACTATTACTTGTCTATAAATGTTTACAATTATTCTGTATCCAGTCTATTCATAAAATATAAATAATATAACATTTGAAAAAGTAATAAATCAAATTTGATAAACTTGAATATCACAGAATATCAGAATAAAATCAAATTTGACAAAAAAGAAAAAAAAGGTTTTTTCCAAACTGTGTAATGAAAACAGACAGCCGTAATGAGTGTTGTCTAATGAAGATCGGCCTAGTATAGGTTCTCGCGCACACACTCACGCACGAGCGCACAATCAATAGCGCGTATAGAGCTATAAGGACGTTTTATTGTTTAAATATAATCTACTTCCTATATCCTAGAGCGTGTTTATAACAGTTTTCAGAAAAACTGTTATCATTGCAAAGTTTCTTTTGGAAAGCAAAAATGAAAAATCTATTCATAATTATGAATACAAAAGACTTGCTATTATGTATACTTTCATCGTGCACAATATTCAGTCACATAATAAAAACGTTCATAACAATCCAAGAGTCCTGCTTTAGTTATTATGTCAGATCTTTCGACAGCCAAGTTAAATTAACGTCGGTGCATTTTACGCAACGGCACAAACTGCGAAGGTTTAAATAATTAGCAATTTCGACCAGGCAGCGTTTGGGAGAGAAAGCTGACTACGCACGGGATTAGTAGCAGCAAATTAAATCAGTCAATTTACGGTGGCTGGCCAAGCGAGTGCGATTGCTTACTCGAATATCACGGTTTACATTCAATCTCGACGATAAACACGCCGGATTGTCGGTCCCCGAAAGTACTTATGTCCGAAACAGACGAATTATTTGTAATACACGCGCGCACTGTTAAAAACTACGAACAGAAAATTCGAACGTAATTGGTCATAAATGTCGTGATAAATCATTATTAACGATCATATAGGTAGTCTGACAGTGAATAATGTTTTTCGTGATAATGCAAGTTAATTTAAATTCACTAAAAGAACGATTTCCGTATCTGAAAAATTGTACTTTTTAATCCCTTAGTCAGGATTTATGGGTGGTATTTAAAATTCTAGATTTTTATATATTCACTTCTTTTTAGAATTCATGACATTGGGTGAATAAAATTCTAGTCATCAGGAGAGGGTCAGGGATCCAGATCACAGAGTCGACTGAAACTTTAGGATATGTTTTTGCAATATTATACCCTAACGCTCCAAAAAACTCAAGTTATGGACACTTTTTACTTTATTTTGAAAAAATTATGAAAGTTTAAATTTGAGCAATAAAAACGCATTGGCCTAAAATTAGCTGTTCGAATTCTTGCATATTTTGTTGCTCAACTTTCAATTTTCATAATTTTTGAACGAATCAATATTTTTTTAATTCCGAAAAAAGCAAATGAAAGATCGTTTTCTCTAGTTTTATTTTCTTATAGGTTGAAATAATATGTAAGACTCAAATGGTTACGGTTTCGAAAATAGATTTTTTTAAAGATTTTTTCAAAATTAAGCAAAAAGTGATCATAACTTGAATTTTTGGCGCGTTAAGATCTAATATTGCAACATTCTTCAAGTTTCTACGTCCAAAAAGATATATCCTAAAGTTTAAACCAAATCCGTATGAAAAATAGCACAATTCTGCTTCCTGCAAAAATAAGCACGTTTCACTGTTGTCGATGAAGAGTTATGCGTCTCAGTGTTTGTATTGAAGGCTAGCACGATTCGTTGAATTGGGTTGGCTTCCGCAGTTTTCTGATTATTTCAGATATTGATAGAGAAGGAAAAAAAATGATGTCGTATTTTTTCTTTTTTTTTATTTAGACAATTTCAAAAGTTATAGCAATTTAAAAGTCGTATGACGTCATTTCGACAAGCCTTTTTGGTCAAAAACGAGCAATCTTGACAGAAAGAACTAGGCGTGAAAGATATAGATTGTAAGCTTTTGAATGATATATTAATGATTGTACTTTTGTGTGTTTAATATTATTCAGGTGTATAACATCGCTAACTACAAAGGGCAACAGTCATAAACGAATACGCTTGCTTTAATTTATAAAACGAATCCACAAAATAGGCCTCAAACGTCAGTTCCGTAGCATGTTCGAAAGTCAAATTTGGGTATAAAACGGTACTATATACACAAAAGTAAGTTTCATGAAAAGTATACACGTACGTACATCATAAATTATAGAGTTAACACAACACATTTCTTATAGTTTTACTATTAAAAAATGCTATTCATAATTATTACGAGAGGCTTACTTTTTGTTCGTCGGTTTTCGACGAAAGGTTGAATGCTACAATATCGATGTTCAAAAGTAGGCTAGATCACTAACCCGTAGATTTTCAAACTATACGTTATACCATTCAAATGCACGAGGGTGATTTTTGCAAATACGAGCTGATATTTCATTGCAAAATTTAAAAAAAAAGCACAAAATGTCAGTTCTGTATCAATACTTAACTGCTTAATTACAATATTATAATGTTGCATATCAAAAAGTTATACATATTTGTTTCAAGTTAATGGTAAGTACTTTGAAAAAAGTTACTTTGAAACGTATACGCAGGAAAATTATTTATATTACTTGGTTAAGCTAAACGAGCCAATAATTGCTAAAATGTCAGTTCCGTAACCGTCTGTAAATGTCAGTTCCGTAACCGTATGTAAATGTCAGTTCCGTAACAAAAAATAAGTTCATTTATACATTATAATACAATATGAATTTTCGTAGAAGTACCGAATTCTGGTTTCGCTTTACCAAGTTCATTTGTATGTTATAATACTGGGAAAAAACCTGCCCCCACTTAGATTTAAAGCGACTTTAAGCCTGTTCATTCGTCAAGTTACGCCACGGCGGAATCACACACATATTCATAAGGTAAAATAGCCTTTACCAGGGCAACGTAAAAAGTGCGCCCTGTATCGGGACAGTAATAAAGTACTATTAATAATCTAATACCTACATATTACGAACTTAAATCATAACAGTAAAAATTCATAAACATAAATGTTTATATTTTTAACCTAATACAACAATTATTGATTGTTAAATTCCGTTAACATGGAGTACGCGCGCGTTAACTCTCTGAGACGTGCGAAAAGGCCATGGGTCGAAGGGTGAAGGAGAAGAAAAAATTGCGAGGGTAAAAGAAAAACTAAGAGGCCAGGGCGAAGCGAGCCGCGAGCTAGCAATAACAACCGCTCGCCGTTCAAAAAGCAAGCACTCGAGTCAATTACACAACGTCCTTGCGCGTCTGAAACGATTATTTTTCCCGGCCGGGGCGGCGCCGCCGGCAGCTTACACAAGTAATTGGCATCGGGCGCGCGATACAGCCGGCGGGAAAAAGGAAAGTGAAAACGAAGGAAGATGAAAAGAGTTGAGTGAACCGCGGGAAAAATTAGAGCGCGAGTCGCGCGGAGGAGTAGAGGGGAGAGAGATGGGTATCGTAAGTGAATGAGTTGGTAAGACAGAAAGTTGAGAAATCAAGCGGCGGGAGAGGGAAGCGAGTGTGTACATATATATATACATGGGTCTTTGGCGGATGCCCCGAAGTAGTATTAAAGCAGCGCATCTATTGAAAATTTAACGTGCCGTAAGCATGTAAGCTCCCGCGTGCACCGCGGAATCGCGCGTATTCAGCTTTTCTTCTCTCTTTCTCTACTGCGGCTGCTCGCGCGCGGCCTCCCCCGCCTTCTCCTCTGTCTGCCTCAAGATTGCTTCGAAGATATGTGTGGCGGGGCGCCCGCAATAAATAACCAGCCGGCGCTCTCTCGACCCCTCGAGCGAACCTCTCCGCACACGTAGTAGTAGTCGGGCAATAGTCGGGATTCAGGCTTCTCTTTGTGCGGTGCACACATATACGTCCGATCGCGCCAAAGTCGCGGCTGTAATTGAGTATCCGCTCGCTGGCTCGCTGCGCGCTCCATCTTCTCCTCGTTGTCGTCCCTTATATAAGTATCCCTTTCGCTCCTGCGCCCACCGCGGCGCGCGATCGTGATTTCTGCGCCCGCCGCGAGCTTTTTATTATCCTTCGCGTCGCGCTCGCGCTCTTTATATTTATTGTTTTTCTTATTTAGGATCGAGCTTCCTTTGTTCTTTAATAGGATTTCGCCGTGATTGCGCGCTTATCATGGCCGCACGAGCGGAAGACAATCTTTTTTTTTTATGCTCGCGGGTGCAGGCATTTACTTCGCTTTTATTTATTTATTTTCTTTCTACTCGAGGTGATATATATATATATATATATATATATCGGTCACGCTTATTTTGCTGATCGTAACTCTCGAGTTAATTAAGAGCAAAGAGTAAAAATCTTCATGTTTTCAAGATTAAGTCGTTATAATTATCACAGTAATTGCATAATATGGTGCACCTTACTGAGTTTTGCAATAGTCGTGGAGAATTTCGCGAAATTAATTAGAGAAAACAAAGGGAAAGTTGAATTAAATAAGTGTCAAGTTTACTGAAAATAAGTAGAAAAATCGAGATTTCACCCGACATTCAGTAGTGAAAATTATTAAAAATAACTTTTCAAGTATTTCCATATTTATATACACAGGTGAATTCGTATGCAAATGCTTTGCATAGATTCTGTATGCTCTTATTAGTTTTATACATTCCTTATTGATTCCTTATTGATATTTATCTATGGGACATCCGTGGGCATCCTCTAATTTAGACTTTATTATTCCAAAAAGGCATACTTTTATTAATTTCCTCACATTCCTTTTTTATTAGTACTAGAAGTGTCAATGCGCGCATCGCTCGCCGTATCGTGGGCCAATCAAATTTTACATGTCCATTTCAAATCGACCAACCACAATCATATAAAAGGTGACACTCTCAAGTCGATCTCTTTTTTATATAGGAAAGCACTTCGTTATAACTATACACGAGCTAGTTTTCTCTTATTTCAATCTTACTTACACACTCATGCAAGAACGTGAACAGTCAGCTGATCAGATTGCGAATGAATATGCAAGTAACAGACAAATGGCTTAAAAGTATTGGATAGCTCGGTATACAATTTGATAAAATAAAAGGATCTAAAGTTCTTAGGAAGAGCTGATACTGACAAAGCGGTCTTGTCGTTCGTATTCTCTTTTATGTTGCATGTAGCTATTGTTGAGATATATACGATTACGATTTCTCGAGACAATTGTGTTTATTCCTGTGCTTTACGGTCTCGAAAGTGTATTCTCCTCTTTCTGACGGGATTAGATTCGGATGCTTTTCCAAGAAATAAAGAGTGACAATTGTCGTGAGGATAATGCGTTTAAGCGTTCCGTCCGCTCTACAATCCGCCCCATTCTACTCTGCACAGTTCATACGGGTTGCTTTTTTTAGTATTGCTCCGCTAGTAAGATCTTCCAACAATTGTGAGAACTGATTATAAGCAGAATTTATCAATTTATTGCTATCTTTGAAATGTTCACGTGTAACTCTTGTATAATAACATTATAAAAAACGCCGAGATGTTAATTTTCTAAAAAAACCCTCATTGTCCTGGTATGTAATTATTTTATAATTTGCCAAGACACATAGGCTCAGCTATATAGCAGAGGGCAGGCGAGCGTAACGAACGGGGCATATTAGTCGCATCATGCACCCATATATTGCTCCACATAATATGCCCGCACATGCGCCTAGCGCACGCGCCCCGGTTATGTACGGTCATACATGCATATGTAAAGCGTGAGTTCGACGCTTCGGGCTCTGCACGCGCGCGCGGCGCAACACAAAAGATAAAAAAGACATTGCGCCGCGGCACGCAGAAAGGCCTCCGAGGCGGCTGCGATAGGGAGAGAGAGAGAGAGACACTTTTGCGAACAGACTTCATGAGAGCGGCGTACGTGGGTGAAATTTTTAAGGGAAACACGAGGCGCGTATATATATACCTGACGAGATATATATGCACGCGTGCAAGGATATATCCACGCGTATGCCCAGACGCGGGGGCTCGTGCAGAGAGTAAGAAGAGAGGGGGAACGGGATTGTAAGAAGGGAGCGCACGTGAAAATATGTACGAAACTTAATAACGTCGTGGAAGTTGTACATGCATACGAGATATAAGGAAAAAGACGTGGAGAGACAGGGAGAGAGAGAGAGAGAGAAAGAGAGAGAGCGTCAGGGAAAAATTGATATAAAACATTGCCGGAATATTAAGCGTGCCGACAAATCACGAGGGACTATCCGAAATTAAATGATGTGCACACCGCGATCTGATGCCCACCAAGTTAATCGTCGTTTCAATTGCAAAGCGTATTTGATAACCTAATAAGTTCTTAGTAGGCAGTAGTTAATCATTTTTATGGGATCTTCAAATGATAACAATGATTTCGTTGAGAGATATGCGAAAACACGAATTCGGGAAAAAGTGTATTGACATGTTGATTTTATATACTAACAAGGAGAGTGATTGCCCTCCAGGTCACTGGTTTATCTGAAACATTGCAGAAAGGTTCTTTAGCCTCAAAAAAGAAACCCGTATCTCAGAGTTTCTGTTGGTGGGGACCTTATATCCCAATATCGAAGCTATATTTAAAAATAACATCCCTTTCTATGGTTATAGCTTCATGAATAAGTTAAAAAAACGTTCAAAAACTATTATAAAAGTAGACAGAGAAAGCTTTAATTTGAGGTCTATTCCATTAAAATACGAAAATATAAATCTTCCTTCTTCTTCGGCCATTTTCAGATGGTATTTTAACGTGCGCAAAGCTCGATTTGGCACACGCTTGAATAAAAAAACATGCGCTAAATCAAGCTTTGTACATGTCGTGCCAAAAATTGGGAGAATCTAGGAATCAATAATCATTAGCTAAACCAATCGACAATAAAAGCTTTGTCTGTCTAATTTTATCAGAATTTTAGCTCGTTTTCGTAATTTAAATGTTGGATATTTGGCTGATAAAACGCCTGTTGGTAAAATAGCTAAGACACAGGTTTCTTGTTTGGAGATAAAGAATCCTTCTCTAAAGTTTCAAACAAATCGGTGTTACGGACGCCATAGACTCATCGTGTTAGAAATGAAGCACCAACGCATGCAGTGAGTCAGAGGTCATATGGGGAAATTTTCAAGAAAGTAGCCCTTATGACGGCCAAAAAATGGTCAAAACTTTTTTTGAAGGCACACCTTTTAACATGTGAAAAATGGACGAAAAGTAGTCACTGATGATTAACCAATGGCAATCTAATAAAGGTGACAACAAATATTCCACAAAAAGCGATTCAAGTAGAAGAAAAGAGCTTCAATTTGATATGAGAATCGGAAAAATCGGTCAATATGGCGCAAAGTTAGGTGCATTTGAAAATCGCGAAAAATGATAAAAAATGAGGGATTTTCCCCAAATTCACGTAATTCAATCATTTTTGGTCATGTTTTGCGATTTTCAAATGCACCTAACTTTGCGCCAAATTGACAGATTTTTCCGATTCTCATACCAAATCAAAGCTCTTTTCTTCTACTTTAATCGCTTTTTTGTGGAATATTTTTTGTCACCTTTGTTAGATTGCCATTGGTCAATCATCAGTGACTACTTTTCGTCCATTTTTCCTATGATGTTAAATTCCCATAAGAAAAATGGATTTTGTTCTAAAACGGTGTCACAAAGTCGTTTTTGATTTCACACGTGCATTTTCTTATATGTTATGACCTATCAAATGAGAAAAACCTTGACGCGAAGGTGTGCCTTAAAAAAAATTTTAACCATTTTATGGCCGTTATAAGGGCTACTTTCTTGGAGATACGTATTTCCTCATATACGTGTCACAAATAAGCAGACAATAATCGCCATCATGTTCAAAACTCTACGTCCTATTAAAAAGTTTCAAGTCAGAATTACTCAGCTTGGATCTACTGCAATAAGCTTTTGCAATGAAAAAATTAATTCGCGCCAGTAGAATAACGAAAAAATTATCATTATTATTCAGGCTGTACAACTACGAAGTAATAAAAAATGCCAGTATGTAACATATCGGGCGTAATATTTTAGAGCACTGGGAAATCAACAACTCCTCGCAAACATCACGCAGAGCAAGTTCCATATAGTGACTCTAAAAACGTTCTCCAGCCGCGTGGCCAAGAAAGCTCGCACAACTTTGTCTCTTAGCGGACTTACATCGCAGGCATCTTCTGACGAAAGCAACAGAAACACAGATGTCAAAGTAATCAAAGCCCACGAAATTCTCTCTGTCTTACACCTCCTCCCGTCGGCAACAAAAATCAGGAACACACGGCGTCCGCACGGGGGGGGGGGGTAAGGAAACGCGCGGCCATGCATATTTTACGTCTTTCTCAAAGTCGAATTGAGAGCGGCGGCGGGCGCTGCATTAGTCGGGCTGTTGACGAAGTACGGGCTCGCATAGTAAATGTTGCCCTGGCGCGTGTGTGCCCAGGCATCCGGTGTGTAAGAGCCAGCGGCGCGCCGACGAATTTCTAGCTCAAGCCCAGAGCTCCCGCTAATTAAACTTAATTTAAGTCAGAGTCACGTTCCCTCGCCTGCGCGCGAGCGCGTCTCGTCGACCGGAGCCGCATGTGTGTGTTTATCTATGTGTGTGTGCGTGCACGCGTCTAGGTGTTGTACCTGCGAGGTTCACAGATGCTAGTCTGCGCAGAGAGCTAAGGCGGCTGCGATCCACTGCGTTGGTCCGTTGCAGGCCGAAATCGCGTATGCTTGCGACGAGGACTCGTCGTTTATAACGCTTAGGAAGAATGCAAAGGAGCGGAACAGATCTCTGATGTTTTGACTCGCGATGGGTCTCTGTTATTATTCGACACACACAGAGGAGGAGCGAAAAAATAGAGAAGATCACGGGCTCTTTCAGAAATCTTTTCCTATTACAGCTATTAAGATTTTTCCTTATTGCAATTATGAGAAATTTGTTATTTAAGTCAATCCTAGCTTTATTGATCAATATTAATAAAACAATGTCTATATATGTATCTTTTATACTTGGATAAGGGTGTCAATCAATGTTGTTATTGTCAGCATGGTTGTTTTACAAGAAAGTAATTTTTCAAATGTTAATGAGAGGATGTGGTTGATTAAAAAGTATTAACGTGATGTCACAATATGTGTCTATCCTGGTTTTGATATTAGTAAATAGATAAGAATAATAGCTAAACATTCGGTAGTGGCGAAGCGATTATTTCGGTTATATTCGTCATTTAATGGATAGAACGCTAGAGTCACGTAACCACGAAATGTTCGTCTAAATAGTTCAGAGTAATTTAATGGTATAATTAAAAATATTTATCAAAAAATAATAGTTTATACCCAAGTATAAATAAGAAATGCAGGAGAAAAATTCATTTGCAGTACTCCTTATAAAAAGATAAACGAAAACAGTAATCTCTTTTACTTGATTCTGACTCTCGCACTCTCACTCCACGCCGTGATAGCAAGCCTCTTCCTAGCTATTCCCTAATGAAAAAAACGAACCAACTTTGATATTTTTTAAATACTTATAAATAAGCTAATGTAAATCTGTGAAAAAACTTATTCTATTATTCTACCTATTATTTAAATGCTGAATATGATCGGAAAAGTCTTTTCGTCAATGAATAGAAATGGCCAAGAAAAGTGTCTCGTTTTTGCCGAAAATAACGGAATCGATTTCCACGGTGGTATATTTATACTTAAATGTAGTTGTCGTGTTATTGTTAATATGTTTAAAGATTATATGCTGCTTTCCACTTTCAATCTAGTTACTCCTTTCTTATAACTAATTCGTTATTGAGTTTTTGAAACTTTTGAAACTCGTTACTCGTGTTATTTGATTTTGGCTTCATTTTTAAGCACGACCGCTTCTCGGGAGAGCCTTATATACTTAGTTTTACTAGAGCGAAAATTGAAACCTTTCCAATTCTAAAAATTAACATTATAAGAACTATTTTTCACCCAAAATGAGTCAATTTAAGGTACGTATGCGATCCAGTAATCCGACCATTTCAATGAAATTGAACCAAATCTAACTGAAAATGATACCAGACCTTCGTCTTATTATTTATACGTTGTGATAATTCTATTTTGAAAAAAATCGTTGATACTCATTTGGAATCAACTAGTAGTGTCAATGCGCGCGCCGTATCAAATCAACCAATCACAATCATTAGAGGTGACAATCTCAAGTCCATCTCTTTTTTGAATAGGAAATTTGGAAAAAATCGATTTATATAAGCGTAATGTATCGAAAATTAATTTTCAGTAAAAATCTATTATAAATTTTCAGTATAAACGCATGCTTCTAGTAAAACTAATTAAAACCCATCGTTTTTATGCTAACACATCTTTCTTTTTTTCTACGAACAATATTTGTAAACGCAATACAAATGTAATCGACAAAGTAATCGATTTTCTAATCGTTACTTGGCAGTATTTGATTATACATAAAAAGGTTACATGCGAAAGCTGTAGATTCTATTAATGGTACACATCAAACATCAGTTTATAATAAATTAAGAGTTTTGATAATATTTAGACATTATATTTTCAACGCGAGAAAAATTCACTAAGAATTCTTGCGAATAAACATTCGCAAAGTAAAAAAAAACCAAAGTAAAAAAGTTAGCTGCATTATCGGTCTAATAAAAGTTGAAGCAGAAGTTTTTTCAAACGAATCTTTCATCTGCCGTCGTCATCATTCGGTGGATAATATTATCAGTCGGATCTCGCTCTCTCTACCTCCTCTATACCTTTCTCCGTTACTGGTGTCGAGAAGAGTGAACGGGGAACCGCCATCCGACCGCCGGAATAGATAAAAAAAGTGAAGATAGATACAGAAAAAAAAACGCGCAAAGTTAATGAATAATTTCGAGGAATACAACAGGATAAAAAAGAGAGATAGCCAATGAGCGATGAATGGTGTGCTTGCCATGTGTCTGTGTGGTGCGAAAGGAAGAAAAGAACTCGCTTCTCTCCTTTTGACGGTTTTCGATTGACACGAGTTGCAAAGGCAACCTCAACGTATAATTAATGAAAAAAACGTTGATATAACTCCGTGTATATGCAGGCTCGCAGGACCCTTATACATTTTCGCTCGCTACGCAGATACGTATACGCGCGCAGAGTGCGCGGTGTATATATACATATATATATAGCAGCGCAGGGCGCACGTGCGAGGCGAGTAAAGAGATTAAAAGTTTGGCGCCGTGGCTCGCGCGCGCCGAGGCGCGAATTATTCAGGGGGCTTATTCAGGCCGTTCGCGGTTTGCTTTGGCATGGTGGGCGTCGCGTACGTGTGAGTGTAAGTTTACGTGTACGCGAGTGCAGGCACGGAGCAGCCGCTAATAGCCAAGCGAATTAACGTACTTTAAGATCTCGAGACGAAGAATTAAAAAGGGTTTAAGTAACATAAAAGAGTGGCGACGCGGATCTCAGTACCAGTATGCTACACAGTATACTAGGTACGCAGTTGTAAAAGCATGTTTTAAGGACCAGCGAAATATGTCAGAGTATCGCGTCTTGTGCTTCGTCGCAAAATAAGAGATTTTAACGGATATTGAAGGTGTAATTGTGTGGAGAGAATGTGTGAGTGATCTCTCTACAGGAATGGAACGAATGTTTATTATTAAAATCACAAATTTAATCTCTTAGAAAGATATCTCTATAATAAGTACTCTGTACAAATGAAAAGAAGTTTATCATGTGTTTTACAAAAAATGTTGTTAATAATAAACAAAATTTAATATTTAAAAAAAAATCAAACCTTTTTGCTTTGCAATACATTATTGAAACGTTCTGTACGGGGGTGCGAAAAAAGACCTTTTTTATTTTAGCAAATATAGATGCAAAGCAATACAATAAAAATATACATTGAGATTGTCAACTGCAAATCAAATAAAGTAATCAAATCGACTCTCAAACAGATATAAGTACAGGAAATATTTTTAAAAAATTTTAACTTTTATTATAGTATTGAAGTCAATTTACGAATAGTGGGGGTGAGGTAGGGTGATATCTTGTTTTTAAAAGTATTTTTTGTTAATAAAAATAAACTGCAATCGCTTTCCTTGTCGTAATAGACTTTATTTACATATTTAACGATATATTTTCCACTTATCTATAAACAAGTGATCACAAACAGTTTCCACGTGTTTCACCATATTTATTTAATATTTCAATTTTCCATAAGAACTTGATAGTAGACTTGCATCTGCAATCGAGTTAAAATCTAGCTAGAATCCAGTGGAATTAAAGTGTCAAGTTCAGTAAAATCTTAATTATCTTTTCTAGAAAGCTTTAAAGATTTATCTCATTCTGCCTGAAGAATACTTGATCATATGGAAAATTATATTGCACGAATTATTTCTCTGCTTCATTACTTTGACTCCAAATATACAAAAATATATTTCTATATTATTGTTGTTTTGCAGAAAAACTTTGTCCACTATCACAAATCTTCTTCTGGAAAGCAAATATTTCTTGACTATTATTATTGTACATAAAAGATTTAAAACTCACTTAACCGGCAATTCGTCTCACATATGTCGCAGCTAACATCATAATGATCTTACTTGCACGACAAGTGTAAAGAAAGACGTAACATTGGCGCGAAGTACCAAGAGCAGTCAGATCACATAAACCCACAGAGGAGAGAAGGGAGATAAAGAGTTTCGTTCGCGCACGCGTGCAGCAGTGGTAGCGGCGGCGGCAGCAGCAGCAGCAGCATTCGACATAAATTACTCCGCGAGTGCCGGGAGAGACACTCAATAAATTTCCCCTTAAGTATCAAAGTTTCTTGGCAAAGAAAACGTAACACCTGTTAGCTACGTGACGGCAGCTTATGGCATTAGGCGACGAACTCTACTTTAAAATGCCATGCATAGGGAAGCCCTTACACAACCATTTTCACGTTCGCCAAACATATATACATATACCTCGGGGCCATGGCGCGAGAGCACGAGGCCGGAGGCGAAAGAGGCAGAAAGGAGAAAAAGAAGGTCGATGTATATTGTGAGTCGCGCTGCTGCTACACTGCTGCTCGCCGATATTATCGGCCCGGAATGCACGGCTAGAGATGAGCAAATCGCTACTTCACAGTGTACTATAAACTACACATTATAAACATCGTTCCAACTATGTTGAATATGTATTTACGTGCAAAGTTGTGTCTTACTTAGTCATTTTCTCATTTGAAGCCTGCCTTGATGAATTATTATGTTGTAAGTTAAATACTCTTTAAACATATTTATGTAAAATGTATGTTAATTGTAAAAGTGATACAACACTTCAACTGGATAATTTTAGTGGCACTCTTATCTACAAAAGTATTGACGCATATGCGAGCGCGCACGTACTAAATAGCCCAAATTATGTACATACATAAAGCGCATTCAAACTTAGCACTAATTTTTATTGATTAGAATTGTTCTGCATATGCTTTTTCAGAGTCGGATTTATGTTTTCTAATATTTTTTCATCAAGAACATTAGTAAAATTACATGAATGTATCAATATACCTACTTCAAATTTTGAATATTGACTACGTATTTCTATACATTTTATAACTAAGATAATGAAATTCAAATATAATACCTAAAAGAATCTTTTTGGAATTTCTTAGGAAAATAGTATATTTAAAAGAATATGCTAATAAAAATTTTAAGAATAAGGAATAAAACTGTAACTACATATTTGATTAAATATCATTGCATTCTAAATGAAATACGTCGAATCTAGCTTGTGTCAGCACGCCAAAAAGAGTGAGAGAAAAGACAAATTTGTAAGGGATTATAAAGCGAAAGTAAAAGAGTAATAAAATGAAGATGACTGACGGAGCGAAGAAGATCGTAATCTTTCATTTAAAAAAATTCTATATTTCACATGGTAATCAGAACATTGAAGCTGCAGACGCGAAAAAATCAAAATTTATGAAGAATCATAAATATAAAAATAAACTTGTAGTACGTTGTAGTAATAATACGCTGAGCATCCAATTCATTCACGAATTGGAATCTAAATTTGATAAATCTAAATGAACTAAAAAACTTAGAGTAAAGACCTAAATACCAGACACATGTAAAGCAATTAGGATTGCAACAAAGACAATAATTGGGGCAGCAGCTTTATCGGAAATTTATGAATTATTAGAGCTGACTTATTGAAGCTAAAAGTATGTATATACTGATGTTTTATACATTGTTAAAAAGGCTAGTTTCAACAGCAAGTTCTCAGCAAACATCGATAAATTATACAGAAGCAATTTGGAACCTTTTACCAATAACGGTTGTTACTACTTACGTATGCTCGTATTATTTAACAATCAGTTTTCTTAGTTATTTGATTATTCAAACCGTATTCGTTATAGATATCTACTGTTCTATATTATAAAAATATATAATAATGGTATTATGCATAAATCAGTAACTCCACGATTCTTAAAAAAAAAGAAAGAAAAAAAAAGAAGACCGACCGCGGAAAAAGAATTGCAAATAAACGAGCAACAACCCCGGCGCTCTTTTTATTGGTAACTGGACCACTATGAATTAATCTTAATAGCAGCCTTTCTCACGACGACTCGTTTTTTAATTCCCGACTTAATTTCGCCTCGCTTTGCGCGCGTGATCGCGCTGTACACAGCCTCCGAGCTACCAGTCCATTGCAGATAAAGCTCCTCCTCTCCTCTCCCCGCCCTCTTCCTCTATCTCTCTCTCCACAGAGATAGCCGCTGTATTCCTTTGTGGAAGCTATTGCGAAAGTGCGTTGAGCGCCACGCGCGCCGGCAATGGCAGCTCATTTTTTCCTCTTTCTCTTCTCATTCCCCCATCCCCGCTTCCTTCCGGGAATAAAGCGGCATCAAACGAAGCTGCACGTCTGGCCGCTTGATTACAGAGATCTGAGTTCAAATCGATCACCGCTGTTTGCTCCCACTCCAGCTTTTTCTTTCTCCCTCTCTACCTCTGGCTTCCTCCTCGGGTCCGACATGCGACTCGACAGACGCGCTCGCGTTCCGGCTTCTCTCTCTCTCACTCTCTATCTATCTATCTCGATCTCTATCTCTTTCTCTCTCGCTCTACGTGCTCCGCGAGGAAGCACGTGAAATCAAACTTTAAAGCCCGGGCCGGGAGCATCTCTCCTCCTCCGCCTCCTCTGTAGTCGCTTGTCGATTTATCTGCTCCTACGTTGAATAATTGACGAGCGCGAGGTCAGCCAACCTTAGGCGAATTTCTCATGGCAGCGAGAGACAATCGCGATATCGAAGCCTGATCAAGCGCATCTTATTCTGGCGGCGGGCAGCTTTTTTTGTGGTGCGCCGCACCATTTCTGCTCCCTTTTAATTCCGCGAGAAAGCTTTTTTTTCGCCCTTTATTCCGGTTGTTCGTTGTTTCACCTTATTGCAGCGCGCCACAAAATATACCACGAGCGTGGTTCTTCGTGCCTCTCCGTGCGCTTTCCTTGCCCTCTCGCGATTAAACATTTATAGGACAGAAATTCACGGCTACTGCTTTCAATGCGACTTTATGCAGGCGAGAGATACGAGGGCGTGCATAGTTAATGGTTTTTCTTCTTCTTGGAACTTTAAGAATAGTAATAAAAAAAACCTTTTATATGGTAATGATCAATTCAAGACCCAACTCTTACAGAGTTAATTGTTTTATTAATTTTTGGCTGATAAAGGTCTTCTTGATGAAGATTACGCATTAATGAAATATGCGCAAGACACTAATGGGCATGTAATTTTTAATCGAGCACTTTTCCAATTATATCGTCCAAGCAATCTGGATTGAACTTGAGTGTCCGCAGTAAATGAGATGCAAAAATTAAATGGCAAATGAATACAGCAGACAGTAACATTTCCTAATTAGGAGAGTGTGCTACCAGCGGATCGAAAATCTCAAGATATTTCGAGTCTTGTTTTTAAAAAATGTTGAAAATCGACTCTTCTTCACACAATCATCAAACAATCTAAAAGAATTGGTTTCAGAACTTGGAAAATGAAAAATAAAACTAGAAAAGGAGAGCTTTCACCCATTTTGTTCAGAATTAAAAAATATTGATTTTTGTGAAAGCTATGGTAGTTTTGAGGTTGAGCAAAGAAAATGCACTGAAATATGCGCGAAATGAAGATGCAGATCTATGGAAATTTTTAGTCCTGATTCTGAACAAGTTTTAGCCCTGATTCTGAACAATTTTTAGTCCATATTCTGAACAAAGTGGATAAAAGCTCTCTTTCTCTAGTTTTACTTTCTATTTTTAAAGTTGTGTATACGATTCTTTTAGATTGTTTGAATATTGTTTGAAGAAGAGTCGGTTTTCGATATTTTTTAAAAACAAGACTCCATATATCCATAACATGTGTTTTTAGAGGCTTTACGGTTTACTATTGCAGCTTGCTTTATATTTTTACTTCCGAAAACATGTCCAAACATTTGATCAAAATCCCTGACCAGCAGGTAGTAGACTCTTCTATTAAAACAATAATTTCAATGTTCACAAGTATATATATTATTAGAGTATGCAAACAAACGTATATAGTACATATGTAAAAGTGACCAATAGGTATATATATCGATAAATATTTTTCAAGCAATTTGTCCTATTTTTGAAAGCATAAAACGCCCTCGTAGCGCTTGGCAATTACTTATCATAAATTACATCGAGACCTCGTATATTTCAATTTTTTTTATTCGGCGAATAAATTCAGGCGAGAAGCACGCGCGTAATCGCTCGACGCGTGCGCAAGGACAAGAATATAGCACCGGTCGCGCACTATATTCAAATCTAGCCTCGCGGCCGCGCGACATCTCGCCCGAGGAAATTTTTATCCCTCGCTCCCCCTCCCCAGCCGGTAATCCCGACGATAATCGCCCTTACGCAGGAATCCAAAATTCCCAACTTTTTGCCCTCCATATCCCCCATCGCAAGATAAACAGCCTCATATATACCTTCCGCGTCTTAGCTCGCGAGCGCAGTTTACTCGTAAACGTTTAATGGATGGGGGTCAGAAGGTCAAGCATTTTACGGCGCGAGCCGCGACGACAACGGCGATAAATCTTGCAGTCAAAGAGCCGATCGATGCGCCCTCACCGCCTGCCGGCAGCCTGGCACCGCTGCTGTCCGCTCCTTCACGCGCCGCTGCAGCCTGTACCTGCAGCCGAGCTCCGCGTTCTCGCCCTGTCACGCTCTCGAGCACCGCGCGCGTGTCCCGGCGCTAAACCAACAGTTGTTACTTATTAAATTCTCCGGGATGACGTTAACGTGATAATGAATTTAGCGGCTGTTTTGGAAATCGTAAAATCACCGGAAAAAACTTCTCGCGGTTTTAATCAATGAATAGAAAAAGAGTATTGGTATATTTCTCACGTGTAATATTAAAAATCATCGATAAATATGAATGGTTTCATCTAGATATTCTATTTATTGAGATATATCATGCGGTAAAAATAATAAGATTTTGACATTTTACTTTAAGCTTGCATAACGATAAGGCTTAAACTGCATATATATGTATACTACAATATAGTATAGTTAGCTTGCAACTTTGAGAAGCTTTTGAAATTCATAAATAATATCAGATTTCGTGTCTATTTTGTCTATAGTAAATACAAGTTCTCCTGGTCCATCCATTAAAGTTCTATGAAATGCCAGGTTGAAAACACTGAATAAGATAAGGGCTATGTATAGGAAAGAAAATCCAAGCGCTGTGGCGAGAAGAGAAGCATAAAAGCTTAATAAAGCGCGGATGCGCAGGGCACACACGTACTCTCCCACACCCTACGTTCAGTTCATGATATTTTCGTGTAAACCGAGTACGTGCTGCACTTCTGCCGAGCGTCCGACTACATATTGCGCGCTGCGTCACTAGCCCCTCGCCGACCACATTCCGTATAACGTATACGTCTACACGCGTTCTCTCCCTTTTCTCCCTATTCTTCTCCGGCGCTGGGCAGAAACATAAATAACCATTACGCATGTTCGGAATCGCGCCCTCGCGCACAGACACACATACGTATATATGGAAGATGACGTTCTCAGCACTCGACACGGCTCTGGCTTTCTTATTGCGATCGTGCCGCTGGCCGCTTTAGCTCTCGTGATTTACGAGGCGCGTAGGTGTCAACGCCTGCCGCGTATATATTTATACCTATACATATACACGACGCGTGCGCACAGGGAGAAGAACTCGGATTATGTCGTGTAAGAAGAGGGGAGAGGACACGCCAACGCGCGTGCATGTGTGCGGGTCTGTGTGTGCGCCGCGCGAAATACGTATCGCTCGTGCCCGCGCGCGTTGTCTCAATAACCCGGGCGCGGAATGCAAATATTAAAGTTTCAAATCGAATAACCGCGTGCTCGCGCGCACGTACGCGCCGGTATATAGCACGAGCCATCGAAAATTGATGCCCAGCCAGTGCGCCGGTACATTGCAGCAAGTTTGATTCGCGCTTTGTTTCCCTTCTTTTCTCCCGGGGCGTATATAAAATGGTACTTGAATTGTTGACGAGTGCGCTCGGCAGCGGTTTTTTTCTTCGGCGCGCGCATAGAGCCGCGGCAATGACTGACATTGACGAGCGAGAACTCGCCCCGTTTAATCATTCAGTAGACTGCCACGGAGTCTGTGTACATAGGTGCGTGCGCGTGAAGTATATACACGTGCGGCTCACGCGCGCGCGCATTCGCGATTGTGTCCGTTTCAAAGATTTATGGGAGCCGAGCTGGAAATTGGAAAGCAGTGCCGTTTCCCGTTTTCTCCCGCGTGCACTACATTGTTACGGATGAAAGACGTCGTTGGGGGGTTTTAATTGCAAGTTGTGTAAATATTTAAGCTACATTGGTTTTCGTTTCCATCGTTGGAATTCTCGTGCGGACATAGAGAGGCTGCAAATCCTTTCATATTGCTGTCGACGGCGCGTCGAGAATTAGATTTGGTTATTGCTTTTTTTTCACATGCGAAGGTACTATTAGGGGAGATTGACCGTGGAATGGAAAATTTATTTCTGAAAAACTGACCTAGTGAATGTTTCAGCCGCATGAAAGGCCGAATTGCGTATATTCGGAAATACTTGGTCCTTCACTTTTCAATAGAACAGAAATTTGATATCTAAGCATTTTAAAACATTAGTATTTTTTTTTTTCTTTATTGTGCATGCAAAATTTCAGCTCATTATGGCAATCCTTTCAAGAGTTATGATGCAGATAAAATTTGGATACATACATACATACGTAGATACATGGATATATACTTACACCCGTGTCGAGTTGCTAGTATCGCATCAGCGTAGGCGTCTCTCCAGGTAACGGATAGGGGAAAACTCGTCAGATATGAAGGGCACTGGAGAAATAAAATACCTGGGTTGGGCCAAAAGTAGGTAGGGGAAGGCACCTTAAATAATAACCTAACTATGGTAGATGTGCGAGAAAACACTTTATCCTGACCGGGTATCTTCGACAATGAGGAAAATCTCGCCACCGATTTCGATCGGATGAAAGATCCGGTGGTCGGTGCACGCTCCATGGATTTGGGCAGGGCGGGGGGCAGAAGCACGTACAGGCCGGTGCAGAAGGGGTGGATCACTTGGCCCTTACTGCATCTCAAAAGACAAGCTAAGAACAAGGCGCAGCTGTGTAAAGGAGGACTTGCGAAAGGTCATGTTCTACAGAGAACACCTAAACAGCGTAAGAAAAACAAGAGAAGGTCAAGTCAAGCTTTGGGCTGATGCTGCTAAACAGCCCTTGGAACCCGCAGGTCAAAACGCAGCAAAATAGATCAGGACAACGAAAAAAGACACGCTGAACAAGCGTCAAAATATATATCTTCAAGAAAGATGGATGACAAGCCGATGGAGGAAAAAGGCAACGGAACAGAGCCTGGCAACACAGCTAAACCCAAGGAACAGACACTAGTGACACAGGCTCCTTAGAAATAGGCTGTCATGAAGAAGAAAAAAAAGGAAAAAATGTAGACGGAAAGGATGGGGGTGGTGCCAGAAGCCAGAGACCACCGCGAGCAAAACCAACTCGGCCGGATGCCCTTATTATAAAAGCGACTAATGGAGAATCGTACGCCGATATCTTAACAAAAATAAAGGAGGACCCTAAACTAGTGAAATTTGGCGGTTGCGTAAATAAAATACACAAGACGGCAGCAGAAGATCTTCTCCTGGAACTCAAAGGTACTAAAAGTGGGCACTAAAGTAAGGACCATACAACAAGAAGTGACCTTTGAAATAAAAGACCTGGACATATTAACAACCAAGAAGGAAATTGTAGAACCATTACAGAGGAAGTTTCAAAATAGATGCACATCCACAGAGGAGGAAACGGCATAAAAATCGGATCGGAACGCATACGGAGATACGCAAATAGCGGACATCCAAATGCCGGAAAAAATGCCTCAACAGGCGATGGCATGGCAGAAAATCAAAATAGGCTGGGTAGCCTACAGAATACGAAAGGTGCATGGAGGGACGCAGCCATTTAGATGATATAAATGTCTAGGCTTTAGCCATATCGCCAAGAATTGCACAACAATACAAGTCACTCGCACTTGCTGCTTTATATGTGGAAACGAAGCTCATAGAGCTAAAAGCTGTAATAGAGAACCGAACTGCGTCCTTTGCCGTGAAATAATGAATGTAAAATGAATATTGGGGTTAGGTATACCAAAACAATGAACCAGCGTAAGTACAAACTGGCATTTGAAAAAATACAACTATCTGGGATGGAAAACTCAAAGGCCAAACAGTTGATGGATAATATCATCCAAGCCTACGATTCTATAATGCCAAGAAGGATACTCAATCAAAGATAACTACCTAGTACACTGGTAGACTGGTACACTGGTAGACTCCACTAGTATACTGGTGAAGCACAGATGTTCAGAGTGCCCGTAGCGAATGCCACCAGACCAGGAGACGGGACCAGCGGTCAAGGAATAAATTCTACAAGACAGGAAGAGGCCAGGAAGCAGTTAGTTGCCTGTAATCAAAAAATAAAGGACGCTAAACAGAAGCTTAAGATTGCAATCCGCGACAGCAAACGATTGTGCCTTCGAGAATTACAGGACGAGGTCAACCAGGATTCCTGGGGTCGACTTTACAGTAATGAAGAAGATCAAGGAAAGTTACTTATCCCTTTCCAAGTGCTCGGAGTTACTGCACCGGGTCGTGACTACACTGTTCCCTATACAACTGGACGAACCATGTGTTATGGAAGATGTGTTCCAGAGGACGTTTTAGATTTGTACAACTCATGTCTCGACTAGGGGATATTTTCCACCAACTAGAAGAAACAACGCCTCGTACTACTACCAATAGAATAAAAAAGCCATCTGAAAACCACTTATCATACAGACCGCTCTGCATGCTGGATACTTCGGGCAAGATCCTAGAACGCATAATCTGCGCCAGAATGATTATGACCATTTTAAGGACGGAGTCTTATTATATGATACCGAGAATGGCATTGAGTCCTATGATGTAACAGGAGGCGTCCTCCAAGGGTCAGTACTTGGCCCACCTCTTTGGAACATCATGTACGACGGGGTACTAAGACTACAGTTACGCAAAGAATCAACAGTCATAGGTTTCATCGACGATATAGCAGTAGTGGAGGTAGCGAAACACAAAGAAGAGGTGATTGAAATAGCTGATGAGGCAATTCTTATAATGCACCAATTGCTAACAGAGATAGGTTTGGAATTAGCCAGTCACAAAAACGAAGCTATCCTTATTTCTAGTAGGAAGAAGTTGAAAACAATAACACTGACGGCTTGACGATGCTTGATGACTATACCACGGGGACTGAGGGCACAGAAGATGGAGTTTGGTACACATTTACTGATGGTCGGTACCGAGGTGACAGAGAGGATTCGGTTTACGGTCGGGTGCGTTAAGGAGGTGCGATACTTACGTCAAAATACAGAGAACGTTTTAGAATTTTGGGCAGTTCAAATCACAATGTATCGCTAAGTACAACAAAATTAAATATGGGATAATTATTATGAATTTAATTCATGTAACTGAAACATTAATTCTTATTCATCATATATGAAATGTTAGATCATGATAACATGTGCAAGACCTGTTAAACTAAATAAAACTATTGCTTTCTCCTAGCGAAACCTTTGTAATAGTAGATTTAGTATAACAAAAATAGTCACGATAACCATTTTCATTAGGAAAAACACCTACTTTGCGCACTAGTTGCGTAATGTACAATGTACTATTTTATTATTAAGTCCAATTTACGCTACATCATGATCACTAATAATTTATGCACAGAGTAAAGGAAAATGCCAATAACCCAAATAATGAGATATTTTTTTATAAAATGATTTTATGAAATCTTTATTATTGTATACAAAGTACAAAGGCATGAGGTTACACGCTGGAAAAGTTATTAAAAAGTCAATTCAAAATGAGCATTTGTTAAACTCGCATGAAATAGTCATTCTCGGGGAAAAGCAATCGCAATTTCGTTCTTGTTTGCGAATACATTAGTGTCCGAACGCAAATGTAATCTCGACTGGGGAAAAGCGCGACCCTAAAAAGGTGAGCCAAATTAAAAGCTCGACTTAGTGGGGAGGTTTTTAGAGAGAGAGAGGGAGGGAGAGAGAGAGAGCGAGAGAGAGAGAGAAAGGAAAGGGGAAAGGATACTTCTGCGGGGCCCTTGTTTCCGCTAGCGTCAAAAACAAAATCAACAGAGCCAAGCTGCCCTCGCCCGTATTGACAAACTCCGCCGCTGAATTTACCCTGGCTTGGCCAAATACTTAAAAAAAGAGAAGAGAAAACGGTCGTGGGCGAGGAGACGAAGGAGAAGGAAAAGCTTCCTTGTACACACACACAGGTATGCGAGTACAGTCGATGGGAGAGAAAAAGATAGAGAGGGAAGACCTTCTGTGATTCTTTGCTAAATAAAGCGGCGATTCTGCGACTTTTATCGTGACGAAGAATAAAGAAAACTACTCAGACCGATCGCTCTCCCGGGGATAACTACAGGATCGGACTTGGTAATGGGCCGAGCAAAAGCGGAAGGAAGAGGAGGAAGAGCGGGAGGAAGCGAAGATACGTAAGTCTATCAAAACCGAATACTCTCGAGAAAAACGGAAGTTCTGCCGCAGGAGGGAAACGTACTAGAGAGAGAAGTTTGTCGAAGTATGTACACGGGCGTAGGTATGTACGTACATACATATAGATGTGACTGCATGTTGGCACATCGCAGAGAATTTTTGAAGTATACATTTGCAAACTATTAGATTTGTGTTACGATGTTCTGCGTAATATCCTCTTTAAGTACGAAATAATTACTCTGATAAACGCCCTGTAGTATAATATCAAATTACTATTTTCAGACGTTTCACAATATTCACAATAATTATGTTCTCGATAGATTAATATTTCAAGGAGTTTATACCCATGTAAATGAATTTCCAAGACAGACGTGACATTTAGTCACCGAATTCATTTAAAGGAGTTGATATCTGATATTGTGATTCATATAACTGAATCTATGCGGTAATTTCGTTATGTCTACCTATCTATATGTATAGTTAACGTCAACTCCATATTGGCAAACCAAAGTGCGCTTTTCAAGTGTACATTGTTAAACTATTAGATTTATGAAACGATGTTTTGCGTAACATCTTGTCAATGCAAAATAATTATTTAATGAGTGTACATGCTTTGCTGCATGTGAAATTGCTATTTGCAAGGGTTTGAAAATACTCACAATAATTATGTTCTCGTTGAATTTTAAGGAGTTTATATTCATATGAAAGAATTTCTGAGACAAACGTGTCATTTAGTTATTCAATTCGTTTGTCTATTGTATAATATTTTATATTTAGTGACCAAATACGCGGTGAAAAAAGAGCTTTAATTTATATTTTCAAGTTGGTTGGACATTGGCACAGAATATTCTTTTGTAACAAGGAATTATTTACTTTTCTTTTAATTTTATAAAATAGAAAGTTATATAACTAGGGTGTCAAACGATAATTATCCGTCATAATGAATTTAATAAGAAGAAAAAAAATCTTAAATTTGAAGAAGCCAAGTACCGTTGCATTTGCAACGTTTTCATAAAAACTAAATAATATAAAAAGTAAATGATATCGTTTTCTCATTTTCACCAAAGACAGCTATATTTCTTACGCTCAACTTCAAAAACGTACGAAAGAGCAAACATCTTCTACATACAGATAATTTATAAGAATACTCTATGTACATATATACTTGTACGTCAGTATGCGTACAGTGTAGCGGAGTACTGACTTTCGAAAGAATTATTGAGTATGACGATGCTATAGAATACAGATTTCTATACGAAGATGTGGTTTTCGCTTTTTATATAACATCAGTATGTACGTATTACAAGTCCCTTTCCTGCAAAGTTAAACAATTTTCTCTATAAATCGAAAGTCTTCTCAATGTTTTTTTTTTTTTTAATTTATTCGTCAATTTCTTAATTTGTCATTATTTATCATTTTGTTGAATTAAATTTTGTTATTCTTAAATGCGTATCGTATAACCGAATCAATGTACACACACGTAAACGTCAAAATTAGCACCACGTAATACAATTAGAAGTTATATTAAAACACATATATATGGATGAAAAATAAAAAAGATATGGTTCGCGAACAAATCCAAACTTACAGACGGCGAATGATACAAAAACTATCTCCCTCCCCCTCTCTCTCTCCCTCTCTCTCTCTCTCTCTCTCTCTCTCTCTCTCTCTCTCTCCTTACAGTCATCAACGAGGACATATTATCATTAGGATGCACGATCACGAGAACTGAACACGACCTTAAGAGAGCAGTAGTCAAATCAACGCTGTGTAACAGAACCGAGAACCGCAGTCTTGTAGGCGTTGCGAATCACCAAAGTTTCCTGTAATCAGTGCATCAACGATACTTCGCCGATATGTACGTGAGGGAGTCGCACTTTCAGTTGGTTGTGTGTGAACACTGTACGCATATAGTACTTGCATATAAGCCTATGCCGTATAGAGTGTCGTTGATATTTCGGTTCGAAACTGCATAGGATGAAAGATTATTACATTATGCAGAGCAACTATATCTTATTATAAGACTGAATTCGATACATTTATTTTCATAACATCGGATTTTCCGTATTCTGCCGATAAAACAGAATAAGTTGTAAATACAGGAGAACCATATCCCCTTCAGCGTTATAAAGAATATACTGCAAGAGGAAAACTTATTATATAGTCAAGACTGTATTATAAAATGTAATAAGTAATTCAAATTGCATCGAATAAGATGGGAACAGATTAAAGTGCATTCATGTAATTATTGATATTTGTGATGCAATAAGCAATTATAATATGTTGTGTACCATTATTATATTCGAAGACAGTTTTTTCATACTGGCAGGAAAAATCCTAGATTAATATCTCGTGAAAAAAATCCTTCCGGCCACGGCCAAGTTTCCCTTTGTTTTAACTTCCGGTAAATACCTTACCTTTCTCTCTATGGCTCCGCGTTCTTTCTTACCACATCAAGTCTCGAGTCGTTAGTACAGTCGAGCCGCGGACTCGACTGTATATATAGGAATACAGCACTGGCGGGTGAGAATAAAAGTTGTCTGAGACAGAGAGGTGGAGGGGGGGAGAGGGGAGTTGAGATAGGGAGAGAGAGTGTGTGTCGGGAAACCAGCGCTCTACGACTATTCAGGGCGTATTTTCCTTTTTTTCAGAGCTCTCCTTGTACGCGCGGATATCTAGTGCACTCCGCGCGTTGTGTTTGCCCTCGCGGCGCTAGCGTACGCGCGAAAAACCATCGCACAGCCAGCGCGCCGGAGAAAGTGGAAAGCTTCAGGGTAAGAGAGAGAGAGAGAGAGAGAAAGAGTTTTCCTTAACCGTGTCTGAACAAACCCACGGAGAAGAAGAGGCTCTCCGACGGTAGTTAAGTCTCACCTAGCGCTGTGCTGTACCTCGAGGAAAAGAGGGAAAGAGTGAGAGAGAAAGAGGGAGCGAAGAAAGCGAAAGAGAGAGAGAGAGAGACAACTGTTAAACGCGCAAGGTGATGGAGTATCAACTTCGGCACTCACTCAACTGGTTACTTTGTCCAAAGGGTAGAAGAGGAATGACGATTTCCCGGCCGTCTTCCAGTGGACCGGCGGGGGGCCGGAAGTGCAACAGTTGATTATCCCCTTGATCAAAGTCCGTCGCGCGTCTCTGCGTAGAAGCGAATCTTCCCCTTTTTCGTACAGCACTCGAAGCGTCTTTTATCGTTAGGGGATAGCCCGGTAATGGACGATACGGTGCGAGAGCTTGATTAGTCTAGAGAGTTTCAATAAAGCTTATTTATGTTGGATAATTTGCCAATGACTGATTCTCCCTTGTATTTCTTTCCGTGAGCCTTCAAGCAAGCTTTTTTGTGTTTGACCGTGTCAACGCTTCAGGCTATTATGATAGCACGTTTTTCTTTCCCGGCAAGTCAATTCCGTAGATAAATACGCCCTTATACTCCGGGATAAAACGCCCCGGATAAAAAAAAAGTTCCCATTGTGAAATAAATAAAACGTTACACACTTTTATTAATTTCCTAAGAGTAAACAATTTAATTAACAAAGAACGTGCTTGAATATATTTTTCACGCACAAGAAGATAATATTCCATATAACGTAAATTTTCAGTTCTTCTTTCATTTAAAGTTGTACTTAAATAAAATTATTGAATAAATTATTTCAATGACCATAAAACCATTATTCTATATTATGTTTTTTCGGTTTCGAAATTTATTATTTTAACCATTTTATAGATTATATGTAACGAATCATGTTACTTGTTATGTATTTTTATTAGAGTATAAAATACAATATTTTTTTATAACAGCGACCTTCTGCATTCGTGTATATCAATATTTCTTTGAAAAAGGCCTAATAAATACTTTAAAGATTTTGCTTCCAAAATTATCACTGTTAAATACGCTAAATTCATAATTCATATTGGTTATGAATGAAGAGAGACAGTGAGATGGAGGAAGAGAGAGATAGAAGAGGAAGAGAGGGAGAGAGAGAGGATAAATAGCGAGAAAAGCCGAGCGAATGATGACCATAGATCAAGGCTACACAGTCTGCCCTTCAGGCAGCGCAAACCATCGGCTTCAATTATTCATCGCTCCAAAAACAGAACGCGGAGTGAGCTCGCGCGCGCGCGTACCCGTACATTTCTCCTGCATTCACGATGGTAAATCCCACGAGCAAGCAAACGCCAAGTGCATAAAACGCAAAAGATATCGAGAATATTTCCCCATCCCCGCGTAAGCTTCACTCCCTGCACCCTCTCGCTTTCTCTAGTTCCGCATCTCGCGCACTTCCATTTAAATTCTCGTTACGAACGAATGCGCCCGTTATCTCGTTTCCGCTCGTTAACACTTTGTTGTTTCAATATGGTTCGCCGCGAGAGAGAGAGAGCGAGTAGGAAGAGCTTCTACGCGCGGTCTGGTAGCTGCGCGCCTGTTAATGCCTCTTCGTATGTTTTATTATTATAAAACTTTCGTCTCTCGTGGTCTGCTGTTTTCGCTTAGTGCACACATCTCGAGGATTAACGAAGTACGAGGAATGATTTAGGTATCGAGTGTGATTTTTTTTTTTCAACAAAGAGTTTAGTTGTCGTTACTTATAATGGAAGCCGTGTTAACCTTTTCAAAATATAAAATATCGTTCAATGCTCTAGCTGCGTATTTAGTAATGGCTTTAAAATATAAGTATTAATGAATATTAATATGTTACTGTAATTATACACTGATAAAAAGTATACATTTTTACAAAATGGTGCAAAATTTTAAGTATTTTGATAAAAGTTGCTATACTATTTGATAACTTTTATCATTTTTATTCGATTATTCTTGTTACACATACCATCTACTTTAGAGATAATTACTCTTTCATAATTAACCAAAATATGACTGCAGGTACATAATTTCTAGTTAATTATTCATTATCATTTTACGTGCGTAGTACTACCAACTAATATGTGCACCCTTCGGTATTATTCTGGCAACATATGTCACATAGGAAACTACCAAACCATGTCAAATTTCAAATTTTCGATAATTAACTTTTTAAATCAGACAGAGCGTTGCAAAATACATAAGAAAAAATTATATAAACAAGGTAATTGAACATAGAAACAAGAAGATCTGTTGGTTACAAAAGAATGCTCAACTCGAGTACGAAGCCGAGAGTGTCTAAGTTCGGTGGCTAAAACGCAAAAGAATACCGACGGAGTGTAAATTCAATTTTTTTTTCCAATTGCAACCTGGAAAATCTGAACTATAACTTAGAGAATAAAAAACTTTTCAATCTAAAAAAAGGACCAGGTTACGAAAGGGGAAAACGGTTTGCTAGCCAACGTCTGACCAAACTCGAGTTACGCTACTTTCATATATTTAGTATTGAAACTCCCTTTTAGCAAGCTGATCAATTTCATTCTAAAGTTCATGCTATTATGTACTAAGATCATCTGGAGAATTCTCCTTTACATATAGATTCTAATTCAATTTTTCTCGGTATAGAAAATTAAACTCAGTGTCCTTTTCATCTGAAAATAATTTCACAATCAATAGAATATAATACTCATCAAGCACTTGATTATTTTCAAGTGAGTATGCATGATCATCATTTTGTAAGATAACCCTTTGATTAATACTTTTAATATAAAAATGTATATAAGGAACCTGAATTTATATTACTAATTTTGATTAGTATATACTTTTAAAAATAACCGCAGAAATCTTCAGCGTCGGAATGAAACTCACATCTATCCTATGTAACATTAAATTACACAAACTGAAAAGTTTTTATTCAGTTTATGTTGTCTTACACCGTTGAGAGCACATGATTAATTGTCACCGCGAATGTATACCTACACCGCTGTACAAATCATTCCCGCGTAAATCCGCGGTTTACCACGAAGGATGTGGAGCCTCTGCCGTTGCTACTCGCAAAGTTAAAGACCAGAAGAAAGGAAAACAAAGACGTGCAGGCGGAAAGCGGAAGAGCAGCAGGAAGGGGAAAGAACTATTTGCACGCGTTTCCCCGCGTGATTATTCACAGAGCTTGTTATCCGTTCTAGCCATATGTTTTGAAAGATTTTGAACGCTTTATCTTCTTTTATTCTAATTAGTATGCCATTTTTAATGTCAACAGCTATATGAGCGATGATATAAGTACATAATATAAACTTTTTTTTAATACACATAATTGAAAAACATGCGTGGAAGTGGAGAACATAAAATTTTATGACCTTCTGCTATGACCGCAGAGTGAAATCGATTTCGAAATAAAACGTTAATCTCCAATAAAAATTTAAGTAGGTGCCAATCTTGTGCACGTTCGTTAGACGCTTTTATTTAAACATACTGAAAAGTATTTATTTATTCATAATAAAATACAAGATGTTAAAAAATACGCGTATTTCAGGAAGATTATACTTAAATTTGAATTTAAAACTCAATTTTTCATTTTTATTGTTCTGATTTATATAGACGTCAGCTGTATATATTTTAAACTCTACCCATCCGTATCGTATATGGGCGTCATTCACTCGAAGGGTTAAATATCTATAAAATTGAGCATTGCAATTCAATGCAATGATATGATTTTCAGTATTATAACGTTTGTTTGCAGTAAAAAAAAGTTTTTTAAATAGATTTACTTGAGCTAAAATTTATTAAAACACGAATTTCATGTATATCCTAAAAATTGAACGAAAATACTTTGTAGGCTATAATGAGAATACAGTAAAGAACTCGTGAAGAGCAAAAACAGATCAAACAAAAGAAAATCACCCTCTCGCTCCTCTTGTCAAGCGTTACACTTCTGAGCAGTTTTGCATTGTTGCATAACATTCGTTATTTGAAAAAAAAAATGGATGTTTCTTTCATTTTTCGCTATTCTCTGTGATGCAATCATTACTTTTACTGGAAAATAATAATAATGCTGCGCGTTTGATAAATAATATTCAATAAAAAAAAAATCAGTATCTCAATACATTTTGCAGTAAAATATATTGAATGTTTTCATAATATTTATAAAATCGTTATTTAAACGAAATCGATGCAAAAGTTTTCGGTGTAAACGGTATATTTTCAACTGTAATAATATTACGGGTGAAAAAATCCCACGGCAAAACTCATACTCGCCATATAATATATAGCACCATCGAAACGAGAACCATTCCACCCTATCCGCGGCAATAAAACGAGCGATTTCTTTAAAGTGCTCACCGCGATACCCGCCGCCACTTCCCCTCTTGATCTCCCTCTCCCGCTTTCCCCTCTCGAGTACTGTGGTGCCAGCTTTAAAATTAAAAATCGAACGTGGAAAAAGGATTGCGCGCACGGGAGTGAAGCTGCCAGTCGGAGGGCGTGTGAAAATTCACAAATCAACATTTGTTCGACGATCGAGCAGAGCGCTCGGCTGCGCGATTTTTCGTACGAACGCTCGAGTTGCTGCGAATGAAAAAAGCTGTGCTGCCGAGCCCATAACGTGCGCGTACCGCATGTACTCGCTCACGACATTCACTCGAAAAAATGGCTATTCGATACGTTGTAAAATTTAATTAGATTCTATGAAAATGCAAAATTTTTTCCCGATATTTACATGGCCATCGCTGCGTAACTACAAATATTTTTTTTTTTTTTTTTTTTTTTGAAAAAGAATTTACATACAATCGTAAAAACAATAAAAATATGATTTGTTTTTGTACGTAAAAATATATTGTTCGAGAAAAACTATAAATTTTCAGGTTTCAAGTTATGGATTTCTTAACCATATTGTAGGTACCGATTACCTACAAATGCCGTTAACATGCTAGATTTCTTTTACTTTACTTTTTATCTACTTTATTAATTATCTAAATAATTATTCATTTACTTATTAGTTATTTTATAGATATTCAATATCTTTGAATACAAGCAGTATCGAATATACACATATCAATAGTATACTAGTGATGAAAGCCATTTGATGAAAATGTAACGAAAATATGATAAAAATATAATAAAAATATGATGAAAATATAATGAAAGTATGATAAAATTTACGAATACGATTGTTTGTGTAAATTAGGTTTCTTAGCAGGCTATGTGCGCGTAACCTTCTTTTTGATCACCTTTTTGCTCCTTTCGAAATACGTTTTTAACTTCGACACTACGGTATTACAGATCGACTCGCAAAAAAATTGAGCCCAACTCGGTCTTCTTTTATTATGTCGGTTATTTTATTAAGTCGTTTATTTTAAAATGGATAAGCAATGGACTGTATAGGTTAATTGGCGTGCTACGTGCACCAACGTTGATCTTATTTTCACTCCTTTCGAAGTTCGCGATTGTTCGAGGAAAATATAGATTATTCCGAAAGCTAAAATTATATTAAGTTTAACCTCAAATCTCTAATCTTATGACCGGTTTTTATAAAATAACGCATTCAGGTCAAAGATATAAAAAAAGCCATCACCTAAATGTACGCAATTTCATTTGCATGCTTTTAGATTGTTCAATCATCGTTTTAAGAGGAGTCTATTTTTCAAAATTCTTTTAAAACGAGACTTCAAATATCTATAACTCGAGTTTTTTTAGGGCGTTACGGTCTACTATTGTGGCTTTCTTCATAAATCACTTTTGAAAACATGTCGCCGATATAGTACACTCTCCTAGTGCGTATATCACTGCCTATCGAACTCCAACATATTTGTTTTATTTACATTACATCCATTTATTACGAAATTTAGTCTGTCATTTGCTTTTACTGTTTTCATCGTATAAACTGAACAGTAATGCACCGAGTAATATCATAAAATAATAAACATTTTTTTCAAAATCCATTGATTGCAGTTTACCATTGAATGTATAATCTAATAAAAGCAAAAATCTCCTTAGCCCTCTAAAACTCGAACACTCGATATAGGATCGGTCCTCAAACTCTTCGCCACTCCTAGATATTAAAATGAAGAACTAAAAATCGTGTTGAAACTGCTGCACTTAAGTGTTGTGTGCACTCATGCGCAAAACGCACGGACGCACTTGGAAATAAGGCAGTAAGAGCGGGATCGAGAGAGCGAGAGAGAGAGACGCACAGTAAAGAGAACGCCGCGAGTTACGCGGCAGCGGCGTATCGCGTTTGGGGCTTGTTCCAACCGCGACAGAACATTCATTTCCCATGTGAACCATGGCTCACCTGCGCGCATACTTCGAGCGTATAGCGTCCCGCGTATACACACACGCACACACGTATACCGAGCGCAATCTAGCTCTCGCGCACGTATCCCTTACGCTTGCCGATAAATCATATGCTGCTCGCGCTTCCCGGCCCCCGCGTTGTACGCGCCCGCGTCGTTCTAATCCCGGAAGTGTCGTCATTGAAAGCGCAAAGGAGAGGAGGGCGGGGGATAGAGTTGCAGGGAGTACGCTCGCGACCCGATGAAAAGTTGCAGTACATGTAGAGGGAGAGAGTGTTATCAGGAGGATTCGTTACAACGGATGGAGACGAGTGCGTGTGTGTGCCGCGCGTAAAGCGGTAAAAGTCAGCTCTGTGGCGCGCCGCCACAGCTCTCGGAAAAAAATTATCTTCTGATTTTTAGATGCAGACACGTGTGGTGGGAGGGTTCAACTCCCGACGCTTTATTCATTTGATTACATGAGCTTTCTTCTAAAGTGATTGCTGCTGTTGTGACAGCTTCCCTTCGGGAGATTGAATTAAAAGTGTTGGAATTACGAGAGTTCATGATATAAAGTTTTGATAATTAATGTGAAACCCAAATTGACGCACGATACTGAACTAGTCCGCATATGCACGCAGCGACGTGACCCTTAAAGTTATAATTTGGCTGTAATTATTTCAGACTAAAAGAATGTCATTGTCTTTACGACTTTCACATACTTTGTATTATATAAATACGGGTATAATATATGAAAACTCCGCGTCATTTTATCAAATTACTTTAAATTCATGGTAAATGAAAAAATTTCCCTAAAAATAAGGCCAGTTTACAGGCACATAATAAATAAATTACCGTCCCGCAGGCATGCGTTATTTAGCAGTAGCGCATCATATGTACAACAATGCTTGCGCTATACACATCACATACATTTTTATCGCGCGCGTACATATACGCGGGAGCTCGCCGCACCGTTTACTAATGCAATTCACGCTCCGCGACTCGTGTCCGTGATGACGTCCTGCGCAGGGCCGCGCCTTTTTCCGCGTGCGTTTCGCTATATAATAGCAAAAAAAAAGAAGGAAACAACCAGAGCGCTCGCGCTGATGAGAATTGAAAAGAGACGGATAAACGCGAATAGCCGAGCGCGCCGCGCGACAAGGGCGCCGAGAGTGCGGTACAAAAAAGTCAGACCACCGGTGTAGAGCGCAAAATGAGAAGAGAATACCCGCGCCCAGATAAATAAACAGCAAACTAGGGGGGGCAGGGGGAGGACGCGAGGAATAAAGAGTGAGCTCGAACACGGGAGGACGAGGAGGGATAGAGATAGAGTGGCCAACCGCGTCCGAGTATCAATAGACAATGGCCTATTGATACAGTGGCGCTTGGCGCCGATGAGAGCCGACGCGCGGGCCGCTGTGGTATACGGCCGGCTGCTTCCCCTCGGGCTCTCTCTCTCTCCCTCTACCCATCGTACTGCTATAACCACCTCGGAGTTACGCTTATATGTATCGATATAATTGAATCTGTCGCGCGGCACGCAACTCTCACCTCTCGCTCTCTCTCCATCCCTCGTCAGCTCCCCCCCCCTGCCCCTATCTCTGTGTGTTTGCGCTTGACACGGACAAGTGCGAGAGAAATATAAATAACCGCCGCGAGTTATGCGCGCGGAAACGTGTTTTTCGGTGCCACGTCAAGTGCGAGCGACTCTCTCGCCCTCTCACTCTTTCTCTCTGGCGCGCGCGCACACACATATGGTCGACGTGCACGCGTATACTCGGATGTAAACGCATGGGTACTCATTGTTCAGGGAATAGCGGTGTAGAGCTTGCGCGCGACCAAGCTGAATTTTTTGTTATTTTATTTTCTCCTCTACTTTTTACTCCCCCTCCTTCCCGTCCCAATCCGCCGGACGCAAATTCTTTTTATCGAACGCAAACGCAGGTGCGCGCGGTTTTGGTTTCTCATCGGCAGGCTCACCGTGTGAAGGTATTTTTGACATAAACGTCGCTTGTGCGAAGAAAAGTGAAATATTATATATTTTTTTATTCTTATACTATTAGGATTTAGAAAAGGGAACATTTTTATATAGTATAAAATTTTATCACGACTAGCACAGCACGTATTTGATCAAAGTGACTTTGTTGATGAGTGTGCTGTATATTTTATCAACTTGCTCCTGCGGTCGTGTAACATATAATTACACAATGTATGAGCTATATAAATTCTCTTTACAGTAGGGGATGTATACGACTTAAATAAATTGAAGACGGTGTAGATTGAAAAAGTAATTTAAAGAAACGTAAAAAGCTCAGACGACGAAAAACCGCGACTTTTCCAGATTACAAGCCCTGGTAGCCGAAGTCGCCGATGAACGTGTGCGGGGCTCTGATCAAACAAGGCGCATTCGCTGATTAGCGGCAAGCATCAAAGGAACGTCGGGAAATCGTTGTCTCTCTCCCTCCATCTCCTATATATACCTCGTCGAATGCCGGTTCAGCACGCGCGCGTGCGTTCCCTCCGTCTTGCGGCCGAAGGTCCGTAGTGCGAGCGCGCGGGACGAGGAGCCACGTCGAGCGTATATATATACCCGCTCGCCAATTTCGCCCTCGTTCCGCGATCACTCGCGGAAAGCTCCGAGATCGCGGATGTCGGTTGGCGTGCCCGAATTCTTGTTTACTTTGGGGAATGGACGCTTCATTCGAGCGATGTGTAGGCACGCTTCACTGCACGGAATCTGATGTACTTTGGATAAAACGACTTTTTACCTCTGCTGATTTAATTAAGCTATACGTAGCTATCACTCAATAACAATTAATTCGATTTACATAGTAATATGTGTAACTTTCAAATTTGATAGCGATTTACCGTTTATTACTTTCTGAGATGTACTTGTTCAAACTTTTAATAGCATTACGGGTTATTATGGAGTTGACAAAAAAGACATCGTTAATAATCTATCGTTGTAAATTAATTAGATTTGAAAAAACTTGAATCTTGGAGTTAAACTAGTTTAATTATTGAAAAATCGGATATTTTGAATTGAAAAAGATTTATCGTTTGGTTCAAAAGTTATGATCATTCAAAGTTTGAGGTTATAGCCGAAATTTTCAAATTAGTGTAATTTTGATTTCGAACAAATGGGTTCGACAGTTGTAACTCGACCAACTATAGGTATACAAATGAAGAAAGGCGTAATTATCTACAAAAGGTAAATAATAAATTGCTTTTCTTTATTTGTATGGCAGGATAGACATCTATTTAGATAAAAACTTTGTTAGACATTTATAACATGTTGGTCAAATATCGAACATTAACGTTTTGACTTACGTAATTGGAATACAACTACTTTATTGATAAAATGCCACGGCGACAAGCGGGAAGCTAACTTGGATCAATATTTGGTGCGGAAAGCAAGTGTCGAAATTTGGGAAATAGATTTAAATTTTCATGAACGAGGCAGAGATCCATATTTAAGCTTGAAAATCTAGGACAGACATACTAAATAATGTAAAGCTAATAATATACAAACCTCACAACTATGAAGGAAAGTGTATGACCTCCGGGTCACCGATTTGTCTGAAATTTTACCGAAGAGTTTTTTTAGTCTAAAAAATGAGATGCTTTTCTTAGTGTTTTGCCAATGGGCCTTATATCCTTACATATTCAAGCTATTTTGATAAAAAAGGCTTGTCTCTCTACGATTACAGATATACAAAATACTACGATTTTTGGAAAAATTGCAAGCTATGTAAAATACAATATATAAGAAAATGGCTAAAAATTTTGACTCTTTTTCAGCTATTTTATGCTGGATAGTATTTTTAATCATTTTCTCACTATATATATTAATTTATAATTTCTTGAAATATCAATGCGTTTTTTACCGAAATTTAGCTTTAACTAAAAATTTTTCTAGTTTACTAAACATGAATGTCCGTAAAGCAATAATCATATAAATAGAGATAATTTCTATCAAAAATTGTTATTTTGGAAATTAAATAGCTTGGATATCGGGATATAAGGCCCATTGTCAGAATCACCGGAACACGAGTCTCTTTTATTTATACTAGAGATTCCTTCTCTAAAGTTTCAATCAAATCGGAGACTCAGAGGCTATGGACGAGGCTATGGATATATTAAATTTTTTGGAAAAAGCTAACTAGGTATCCAAGAAAGATATATTTTTATTATACTACTTGAATATATTTGTTTTATTCTGGAAAGTAATAATTTATATTTTTCTTTGTTTTCAATCAACTCTATTAAAGAATATTTTTACCAACGATATGATTGTCAAATAGGAATCACTGATCTCATTAACTAAATAACTAACTAACTTGAAAAAACAAAGGATAGAAAATACAAACTGATTATCCTAGTCAAAAATAGATTAAGATTTAATTATCAAAGGTGATAAACTTTCCATATTCTCTCGGAAAGCAGCAAACCAATACCACAAGTAAGCTCTAAAAATTCATTTCACGGCTTTAATGTACATAAAACGAGCCATACGCAGGCTTTTATCTGCACGTAAAAATTAAAAAAAAAGGCGAGTCAAACACATAAAAAGCGATACAATCAAGCCCTTCAAGGGTTAATCCTTGTCTACGTCGTACTAAAATTACACAATCGCCGTAGCTTCATCTTTATGGCTCGTATAAAGTCCTTCGCGCGGTCGTGACAAAATATCGCTCTCTGGCAATCAAGACTTATCTCACACAGTTACCATAACATAATCACGCCTCGTGTGTTTTGCATATCCATTTCTCTCTCTCTTCCTCTCTCTTCCTCTCTTTCATTCTTTTGCAAAAATTCTACAACTCGCCTACATCACGCCTACAAAAAGAGGTTGGAAACAGTGAACCACGGCGTCTATTACGTGCACCACACACCTGTGAACTGATATATCCCTGTGCCCACGGTATAGTTCTATCTACTACATATAGCTAGCGTAATTGAGCGTACTGTATGTACGAATATCGTTGTTCTCGCATTATGTACATTCTGTCTTGGAAACGTGGCCTATCTCACTTTATGGATATGAGAGCGCAGTGCTCGGCGCAGTGTCTGTATCTTACCCTTCCGTACAAAACATTTAAAACTTGCTGATCTATTTACGAATAGCTATTTTCACGTAGTATTAGTGCCATAGATGCTAAGAAATAATACCTTCGAAGCACTAAAAGAATGCTTTATAGCAAAAATATTTTTATTTTGTGAAAACATAATATTTCTTTTAGAAAATTAAAAAAAAAATCCTGCATGATTCTCTTTATTTTCCTTTAATCTTTTAAACTAATTAAAAGCGTGTACGGTGCAGTTTTATGAATTTTCTTTAATTTCTTCAAATTTATCCTTACCAATCCCCATCAAGCGAAGTAAACCCCCCCAAAAAAAAAATTCGTCAAAACGTAGCCTCTTCGATCCAATAATCCTAGATGAAAGTTTTATCTCCATCCAGCATTACACACATTGCCGGAATTAGAATCGCGGGGCGAAGCTTGTACACATCAAAATTTAAATTTGACACATGCCAGAGAGCTGCCATCGCAGTGTATACAGCCGGCGTCAGGGTTAGGCTAGGGCGGGCGAGCCGCCGCGCGTGCGGTCCCCCTACGTCGCGGTCGGCACCCCAGGGAAATGCGCGTACTTCTAATCAAGACGGTCCACGACCGCCACTGCCGCCGCATGCCGGGGGGATTAAAGCCCGAGTAACCCAGTCGACACCGCGGGATACAGAGCCCCGGCCCGCCATAAAAACGAGCGGCTCGCCTATATTCTCCCGGACGATTGAATAAATAAGGAGGAAATTTGATTAGCCTGGGAGAGAGAAGAATCGGCTCGATAGGTCGCTGCACTCTGCCGACTTATTTCCAGGTTAGGTCTTTCGAGCTTCTCTGTATTCTTGTTTAGAATATAATATATAGGTATCTCTGCAGTCAAGTGTCTCGCAATGAAACAGTAAGATACACAAAAGAAATGCATATTAATTTACGGAATTCTTCCGTATAAGACCAATTTTAAGTTTTCTAAAGTTTTAAGAGTTGTTAAAAATATTTCTTGAATATGGAGAGATAGCTGAAAGACCTTAAACTGAAACAGTATGATTATAATGCAATTACGAAGTTTCAAAACAATATCTCCGAAACTTTTGCACTAGTTTCATATACTTTTTGACACAGTTGCGTAACTTTTGCTTTTTACACTATCGAATTACAGTGCTATAGAGAAAATGTGCGTATTTCAGTTGATATGCCATATACTGCTGAACATCTGTAAAACTCACAAAATTAAGTTTTTAAGGTGCAGTCTTACGTAAGGATTTTATATCTTAACATTCGGAATATTCATAAAATGCCTTAATACTTAAATAACGTGCAAGTTAACGTATAGGTATGGGCAAATCCACCATACATTTAAAGATTTTCAATGGAACCTATTATATGAAAACGACCGAAGGTAATGAAACTCGAATATTTTGAAAAATAAGCACATCAAGGTATAGTAAACGTTGGAACGTAGGGATATAAACTTTTTGGAATTCCCGATGATCCTAAGCTAACAGCGTGAGTAGGAAAATTAACAATCGGGCGACGGGACATAATTTGAATGCGGGGGTGTTCCTGCAAGATATAGCTCAGTTTAAATTTAACTCATCATCCCACGTACGGCAGACACCTTATTACGGTTTAAACCAGTGAAATTCGTTAGTCAAACGAGCCGGCTCTTACCCGACGCTGATCCGCCCTCCTTCGCATAAAAGCACACGCTCTCGTCGTCCCCCGCCTCGTGTGCTATACATCCCCCGTACGTACCCCTTTAAGCACTAACCGGTATATAGTGGAGCCTCGCATAGAACATGTACAAGGCGAATTGTACATCGAGCGTTATTCCATCCCCCCACTTCTCTACGACCTTGAACGTAAAATCCCACTCCCTTCGCGTGCACCGAGCTCGCGCGCGTTAGCTCGTAACTCGTATCGTTGCCTTTTCCCCCCCTACGCGCCACCCTCGATCACCGGGTAATTCGCGCGATAATTTCTCCTGCTCGGCCGCGCGCGCGCGCGCCGGGCTTGAGAAATGGGGAATCGATTTTCTTGAGTGGAAGAGTAATCGTCGAAGGGCTCGGGGGACCGGAACGCCCGCCGACCGAACGGCAGAAAACCCGAGACTATATACATAGATATGTGTGTGTGTGCATATACCTATAACGTGTGGCCGCGCGCACGCGAACGCCTCACCATAAATTTTAAGTATGTATCGGCGTAATAAAGAATGGCGCTAACGAGCTGCGGATAACATCTGCACGTATAATGCCGCGTGTTCCTCTCTCTCTCGCCCTCTCTTTCTGCCCCCTCCTATATATTATACCTCGCTCACTCTGTTTCTCGCTATCTATACGCGCCAACGGTCCTTTTTCCGCGCGCCCGCGCTCTACACAACATTCGTTGAGGGGGTGACTCATTAAAGTTTGAGTGCCGACACAGTCGCACCGACGCGAGAAAGAGAGAGAAGGAGAGGCAGAGAGAAAGAGGGAGAAAGGGACCTGCGCGCGCGTCGCTATTTTTTCCTCGTTTTGTCCTTGTACCGGAGCGCTGACTTTTTCTCACTAAGCAGACGCCCATTCGCGTGTGTATTTTCGCGTTGTCTTGTTGAGATAAGGCGCACTTGATGGCCGTAAATGATCTTTTTAACGTCGTATTCCTGTCACGAGATAGTCACGGAATTGTTGAGAAAAAGAGACCCAGACACGCTTTTTCCCCCTACAGCCATTCTTTTTTGCTCTCGTCATGGCTTTTTTCTTTCCTACCGCTTTCAAAGATAATTAAGATTCGCTGATACGTTTGACTTAATTGGACAGGAACGCACTGTTGAATGTTAAATTAGAAAATGCCTACTAACTGTCGTACCATCGCGGAAACATTTAATTGCACTGAATTCCTTTGTGTTTCGTCCATTTTAGTCGTTTTTTTATCATTTCTTTTCAATTGGTAATAATTATACAATATTTCTTTTGATAAAATACAAGTTTTAAAAATAAATTTTTAATCAATTAGAAAGAGATTTAATTAATTTATTCATAAATTCAAATTAAAAGAAAGAACAATTTTAATTATCTTTTATTGAAAAATTGACCTGATTTGGTTAAGTAGATAATCATAAGAACCAACTTCTTTTAAAAAGCGCTAAATACAGAATTTATTTATTTCAATCCTACAATGAAAATAATCTCTACCTTTTAAGTAATGAAGAAATTTTTTCGATAATTTTCTGCTTTTAATGAGTAATTGTTTGTTGAATAATATTATTTCATAATATATGTATAAGCACACACAATATACAACTCAAACTCACCAAATTCATTTGAAAACAGGCACAAATCTTACCTGAAAATAAAAAAATAATTTATTATTTCATAGCGTATAAAATTAAATAAAAAAAATGTATCATTTACAAAATATATGGACAAAATGGTCCCAACTTAAAATAAAATTTGTTGTCTTTGTTACTTGCATTCAGATAGTAGTTTATTAAATTTATTGTAATAGTATTAAACAGTTTTGGAGCGCTCAATAGAAAGCAGCGCAATTGGATTCATTTTACTAAATTATTGGAATAATTCGTACATTTGCATATTTTATTATACAGTCACCCGAATCATATTATTATTTTGTATTAAAATGTCGGATAAAACGTCGAAAAGCTACGAAAATCTTTTTTATTCACTCAAAGCTTAAAATAACAATAACGCTACAATTATTGACACTTATGCACTCGTACATTATACAATCATTTTTCAGAAAATGCATAGTCTGATAAAGTGATCAATAAAACATCAACATTTATTGAAATATTGAAATAAACGAAATTTCGGACGTTACAGTATCTCTTTGTAGAAACATTCCGTCAACGTTAGGTTAGTAGCGGCTTTTTATTATACAACATAAAAAATTTTCAAATTACAGACGTAATCTCTGATGAAACTTTATTGTGTGCAATAAAATTGGCATAAGACATTAAAAAAAAAAGAAATATTTCATCTTAAAGAATACCCTTTACACTGGATATTTCAAACATTATTATAATTTTGACGGAAAGTAAAACAAATGTGCTTGAGGGAAACAGGGAAGAAGATAAGCCAAGAAAGGAGAAAGTGAAATCATGGTAGTCAGCGAGTTAGACGAGTCACTTAATTACAAAGGACGTGCCATATTATACGTAACACAGACAAGTCTACTGAGCTTTAGGACCCATTTGACTGTTTTTATTTTACCAAGAGTATATTATATTTATAAGGAAACATTTTTTTAGTAAGGTAAATAGTATATTGTATACTAAAAGGGTATATAAGAGGTGTATACCTCGGACCATTGACCTTTTCGGCACAAAATGTTTTCTTGTAATAGATTTCTAGGTCTCACGTGTTTTTGAACTTGCCAAGCGGAACTAAAAATGTCCGTTTCGCCACATGGTGCAATACTCTCTTATAGTCGATAGAAAATAGTGCATTCCTACGCGGATATTCGCGTTCTGGGGCCAATAGTTTATCGGACAAAATGTATAGTTCTTCTAGAATATCGATCCCTCTACTTTCATTGTAGAAATAGATAAGCATAACATCTAAAGTTAGTTCCTATAAAAATGTTCCAATTCATATATAATAGAGTACATTATAATAGCTGGAAATTATTCAAAATGATTCTCGGATTCCAGCAGCACGACTTTACCGAATAATTCGTAGGTATCAGGCAAGAGAAGGCAGGACTGAAAGTCATTAGCGGTATATAACCATACCCGTCGGTATCGTCTCGCGACCCGTCTTTCATCGATAAGAATTAGCACCCTTTTTAACTCTGCAGCCCCCGCTGAAATCCACTCCCTCGGCCGGACGATCACCGGCACACGATATACGCCCTATAGATCATCGCCGTTAATTTACATTACAAATGTAACCCTGTGCCCCCCCGTGTGCTCGATCATTCGCGCTCGCCCGCAATACTCTATCGACGAATCCCATCTGCGCTCGCGCGTATATACATATATAGTATACGTATATATATAGAGAGAGAGAGAGACGTACTTGAAACCGATGGCAAAGTAATGAGTTGATTAAAATTCACGAGGCGCCTTTTTTTCGCGCCCGAACGATTTCATCGTCGAACTTTACTTTTCACTTTCGCCCGGAATCAATTCCCCACCCCTGTTTCTATACGCGCGCGAGCGCCGCCCGTTGGCATCCGCATTTTCATCGCGGCGGCTTGCGGCGGCTCGCGCACTCCCGCTCTATGAATTCCATTTAGACGGGCCAACAGCTATCTCCACTATCAGCTCGAATGAATGAATAAAAGAAGAATCGTTGCGAAAATAATATGGTTTTACGCTCTTTGATATTTAAATGACCGCTCTTTTATTTCTTCCTCGCCCGCCAGCGCGCTTTTAACATATCGGTTTTTCGATTGTATTAATTTTATGCAAATGATTGCCCTTACTTTAAAACATTTTAATATTCTCGCACGCAATCTATTGGCGATTTAATGTTGACCGAGTAAAAAAAAAACATAAAAGAAAATACAAAATTAGCCCTGATTTGATGTTTTCGTTTGTTATACTGATTTGCATGTCAAACTTGAGAACGATGGTTGTAAAAATGGCTCTTGATATTTTCATAGTTATTACATGATCATGCTTCGCATAAATGTGGTGTTCAGAATAGTAAAAACCTAGGGATGACAACTTCTTAACGAAATTGGCCACATATGTTAGAAGTGGGATATGAAAGAAGATGTAACGCAATCCATAAAAACTGTGAAAACACGAGTGGGCTTGTCACATAAAGTTTATACTAATATCGCTCTCAGATTCATAAAAACTCCGAGAGATGATTCATAAAAAAAGTACCAAAGCGTAGAAGCACGAATGTGCCATCAGATTAGACGAACTACTCTATATCCGTTTTAAAAGTGCCAATCATTACTGAGCAAAATATTATCAAGATTAAAAGAGTCATTTTGAAGGGTGCGAAAAAATGCACTGTCACATTTTTTTAATGTCAATGCTGATGAAAGAGAAATCGAACTATTTTCTACGTAGAATATAAAATTTTTCAATAACTATTGAGAAGTAACATTTTGCATCTTAAAAAAACGCTTGAACGATCATAATTAGCTTTTAGGTTATTTCTATAATATATTTTTAAAAACTTTTATTTAATAACACTATAGCTAGAACATGTTATTATTACGAATGTATCCCTCAGTGATGAATTAATTTGAACATGATATTATCGATCTTCTAGATGCAGGAAAGGGTTAAAAAACAAAAGCTGTTTTACATCTATCATCGTGTGTAACATCGTACATCTAACATACTCTTCTAATGAGGTCGACATTGTTCATCCAAATGTTAAGCAGAAAAATAAACTTGTTTTGGATATTATCCTCTAACTCTTTCCTGTCTCGGGAAGATCAATACTATCATCTTTAAAAAAGTTTTTAAAATCCTTTACCTCTTTTATTCCTTCAATTAAACTCCAATGTTTGGAATTTATCAATGCATTAAAAATTATAAAAAGCTTAATTCGGGAAAACACAAAAAGAATTACGAAAATGAAGTGTGAAAATCAATAAAATAAATATAAAAGTCAATAAAGTTCTTCATATTTACATGAGCTTTATACATTCGCTATTAATATTGTATATGATGTGTACGTACATCCTCGCTTATTTACTTACGCTTCAGAGACAAACAAATAAATAGAATACGTGCGAAATACCGTAATTGCGACCAGCATGAGATCTGAAAAATCCAGTTTTTCATTAAAAGTGCTATTTCGGGTGTAAAGTGAAGGATAGTGCGCTAAATATAGTGAAAGCTTCCCTAATCGGTACTTATACCCTCGACGACTCGACCGACGATGGTTGGGAAACGAGCCGAAGAGTAACTAGAATGTAACAATGAGGCAACTTAGCTACAGCGCGGCGACGGAACTGCGCAGTAAAACTTGTCGTATTAATGTAATGTTCCGCCCTCTCCGTACGTGGCCCAAGAGACAGAGAAAGACAGAGAGACAGAGAAGTAGAGAATCATTCGCAACTAAAATTAACTTTTGATAATTATTAATTTTCCATTCAATAGTCTAAGAAACCTCTTTTAAAGCGGTATTACCAAGTCAATTGCTAAATTATTCATTTTCACCTAGTATTCGTCTCTATTTAATGCTGAATACTGCTCTGTAATTATATTCCATGGTAAAATGTTCAAATTTTCTTAGCTAAAGTGTAGTTTTGTTTCATGTAAAATATATACTTCTTCGAAGAGTAATTATAAAGTGTAACTTTTGACGAAAGCTTTAATTACAATATTATAAATATAATTGCGCAAGCTAAATAACAATTATCTTTGAAACCACTTTGAATTAAAAATATTTATTTACCTGATAAATGTTATTGTTGCTTCTAAATATGATACGAAATAATGTATTTTTATTCTATAATATATACACAAATACGCAATAAAAAAGTAAAAGTATAAAATTTGAAAAAGTGAAAGCTGAGATATAAAAATATCTGACCATTGCAAAGTATACATACTCATAACTATAAGCTTCGATGTACGTCCAAGCAATAAAAAGAACAGGTTCATTAAAATGCATAATCCCGGAACTCGACTAGCGCAGTACATCAAAACAAAGCCCATCTCGTCGATTGCGGTAGCGCTCGCTGCTCAACCGATTACTCACAGTTGCGCAAGTTCATCCAACTTTCGGATGATTCTCCTTATGCGGCTTCGCGCGGCGGCGAGTTAATGCCCCGCCCGCGCGTTGCGGAGAAGCTACGCGGAGCCGAGCCATTAACAGAGGCGCGAGCCCACGCTCACTCGGACTCGCTACTAGCGCTAGGGGGAGAGCAAGCGTCACTCTCCCCGCGCCATTTCTCTTCCTGCTGTGGCCAGGAGCTTTTCCCTCGCGCGCTCCTCGCCCGCTAATATACCGTTTTCGCGGCTGGAGAAGATCTACGCGTTCGCACGCTAGGCACCGAGGGTAGGCCAGAGTGAGCAGCGGGAGCTGACGTGGCCCCGGATGAACTTAAGTGGGATTAGAACTTTGTTTTTGAAAATAATGCTTATTTTATGGTACATAACGGCTGGCCGCAAATATGATAAATAAGTGCGCGAAATGTCATAACGAGGAACCATTAGGTACAATTTGAAAGACGAGTAGAAGCGAGCTCCACGAATAGCCTGCATACATAATACTATATGGAGCTCTAACAGAATTACGTATTCAACATCATAAATACTGTAAAAGATATAGTTACTGATTACTTTATACATCTCTAATTTAAAATATAGGTACTATTTTAAAATTTGATGAAAACATTTTTATTCTTACAAAATTTCAATAGAATTCATTAGAATCCTCTCTTAAAGAAGTGATGGATGAAATCTGTCATCACAATAAGACTGTTTTGATTGTTGTTGCAGACTCATTTGATTGGTCTATATAATTTAGGCGCCAAAATATAATATGTCTGAATTTTCAAGATTAAATTCTTATGAGTTTAAGTATTCAAAACTGCTAAATAGTATACAAAAAAATTCATTATTTTATTTATAAAACTTACG